>NDGN011556921.1:0-30194 GCA_002564285.1 Tympanoctomys barrerae | reverse complement strand
GACAGCCTGGAGCCTCTTTGGGCCCTATGACAATTTCTGGAATATCCGTATGGTGACTCAGCTCAGCCTTTTTTGTTGCAGTTCTGGGGACTGGTGCGCTGAGGGCCTTTCAAGTGAGCTACATCCCCAGCCCTTCTGTAACTCATTTTGAGATAGGGTGTTTTAGAAATGTTTTTAAAAATTTATTTGGTACGGGGTGTCCCTACACAGCTGGGACTCATAGTGATCCTCTGTCTCAGCCTTCCTAGTGCTGGGATTAGAGGCATGGGCCACTATGCCTGGTTTTGGGAGCCAACATAATAAGCACAGACTGTGGTACCAGGGATTGAACCTGGGTCCTGAGCTTGCCAGGCAGGCACTTAGACCACTGAGCTATCTCCCTAACCTCTGAGATGGGTCTTGCTAAGTCATTAAGTTATCCAGCTGTGCTTGATCTTCCTGCCTCAGCCCCCAAGAGTTGGGGTTTTCATTCTGTGCCATCTGCACCAGCTGTCAGAAACTTCCAGATGGGGACCAGGGTGGTGGTGATGGTGGTGGTGGTGGTACATGCCTGTCATCCCAGTGCTGTACAGAGTGAGGTAGAATTGCCATGAAGGGGAGGCCAGCTTGGGCTATAATAGTGAGACCCAGCCTCAAAAAACAAAAGCAAAAAAAAAAAAATCTGTTTTCAATTCTTCTCAATACATCTACATTTGCACAAATGTGGCTGTTCAATCACATGATTGTATTCTTACTTTTTGTAGGAACTTCCCTACTGATTTTCCCCCACTGCCTACAGCATTTTACAACTACCAACAGTGCACGGTGTTCCATTTTCTTCGTATTTTTCGCATATATTGTTTATTCACACACACGCACACGGACACAGTATTAGGCACTGAACCAGAGCCTTTGCATGGGGCTCTATCTTCAGCCCTTTTTAAAACTTTTTATTTTGGGTCTCTCCGAGTTGCTAAATTGTCCGGGCTGGACCCAAATTTGGGATCCTTGTGCCTCAGCCTCACCATTGCTGGAAATATAGGCTTGCGCTACCGCGCCTGGCCTCTTTTCCTTTTAATACTGTCTTTTCATTTATTGATAGGACATCCCTATGTTATCCAAGCTAGCCTAGAACTCCTTTATATTCCTGCCTCGGCCTCACAAGTGCGGGGTTTACAGGTATGCACCAGCACGTATGACCCCCAGCCTCCCTATATTATGAAATGCATGGCGCTAGCTACAAATCCCGTGCTTGGCACCAGTCGTCATGAAGATTTTCTGGAGTAGTTGCTCTGAGCCCCGCTAAATCCAAACGGCCTGTTTAAGGTTGTCTAGCCAGCAGATGGTTAGGTGTCCGGCTCGAGCAGAGGGCTTTAACTGGAGCGCTCACTGGTTGCAACCCCTGGGGTGCTCACTGCTATATCTCTTGAATACCCAGAGAATGAATGAACGCTTCTAGCGCTCTGGCGCAGCGCCCCACCCCCTAAGCCAAGCAGAAAACAGCGGGCAGAGGTGGCGCTTGGACGAGCTCACTGCTCTGCCCGTGGAGGGGGTGCGCGCCCACCGTACGCATGCGCACTCCCTGCACACGGCCAGCTCCGCTGACTGCCCACACATGGTACGGCCTCTCGGTACGTGTTACGTCTGGCTTTCCCCTGCGCTTGGGCCAGGGTGGTACGGGCTGCCTCCACTGGCTGCCCCTCCCAGTTGGTTTCCGCGCGAAAAGCCGGGGTGTTCGGTGCTGCAGCAGTGTCTGCCGAAGCCTTCGGGATGCCCGCCCGCACCGCCCCAGCCCGAGTGCCCGCGCTGGCCACTCCGGCCATCTCGCTGCCCGACGATGTCCGCAAGCGGTAGGTGTCACGGAGTGGGGTTGCGGGCACCGTCTGCTCGGTGAAGTGGGGGATCGCGGCAAGACGCCGGGGTGGGGGGTTGCTCCCCCTCCGGGTGGCCCGGGGCCGCTGCTGACAGCCGGGCGCGCATGCGCGGGGTGGCGGCGCGGCGCTTGGAGGTGGCGGTTGGCGCGGGCAGGGAGGTGCTTCCTTCCGGCCGCGCTCCCTTGGCCGTTTGGCGCCAAAATGGGCTGAGGCCCCTCTCAGCACCCTGGTGACTAGAAACTTGGGGTGAAGGATCTTTTTGGACCCCAATGTACAATAGGCTTTGGGTTCGTCCCGAGGGTGGGGGCTCCCCTTCTCTTTCCTGGGCGCGCAGGAAGTGAGCAGTCGCGGCCTCCAGACCGGACCCTCAGCCCTGGGACTCCGTCCTACACTTCCGGTGCCGGGCTCGGGGCCCCGGGGGGCGTTCCTGAAGTCTCCGTGGCCTCCCCAGAGTTGTTCGTCCCGATAGTGATCTCCAAAAATAGATGTCACTTTTGCGGGCATGGGTACGGGTGACAAGTTGGCAAGCCTTATCTCCCTTGGGATCCCTATGATTCCCCGGGGACTGCACGGTCCTTGTCCCCTGGGGAGCTCTATGCTGCCGGGAGCTCTTTTGCTTTTGTTGTTTTTTGAGATGGGGTCTCTATGGCTCAGGCTGGCCTCTGACTCCTGTAGATCCTCATAGATCTGAAGATCTGTAGGTCTAACTCCTGTAGATCTAACTCCTGTAGATCTGCTTCTGCTGAGTCCTGGGATTACACATGCTCGCTATCATGCCTGGCTTATTTTGGGTTCTTCTGAGACAAGGTTTCTCTGTATAGTTGGGGCTGGCCTTGAACTCATAGGAAATTTTACCTCAGCTTTCCAAGTGCTAGGATTACAGGTGTGTGCCATCATGCTTTGCAGAGTTCTCCGTGTGCATTGCAGGGCTGGGGCCAGGGCATCATGCATGGGCGCTGTCCTTTCCACAGTTGCAGTGTCTAGGATTCCTTGGCTACCCAAGACACCGTGCCAGTTTAGAGAACTAGATATGGCCACAAGGAAGAGCAGGACATGGCGGCCAGTGGTAGGGTCTCCAGTATAGCAGTTGGAGAGTCTAGGATTCCTGGACATAGAGCTTGGCAGGGAGACTGGCCCTGGAATCTCATTCCTGAAAGGCACCAATTCATTCCTAAAAACTTGTTCCACATGAGCTGTACATTAGTCACCTGAACCTTGACCAGTATTGGGCAGTTTCAACCGGATTTGGAACCTGCTCTGGCCATTTTTCTTCTATGGGCTCGCTCACGTGGTCCACTTGGGGGGAGGGGCGTTCAATTCGCCCCTCCCCCCAGAAGGGGACTATTAGGCCCCGAGTAGTTGGGCCTTGCAGTTGCGCCTTGGAAGATAGGTAAGTGTTCTGCGCTACTCTTTCTGCTTGATTTTTTTTTTTTTTTTTTGAAACGGGGTCTTGCACTAATAATCGTTTAGGCTGGCCTGGAACTCACTGTGTAGCCAAGGCTGGCCTCAAACTCCTAGCAGTCCTCCTGCCTCAGCCTCTCGCCCGCTGGGATCAGGTGTGTATCGCCACAATTGGTTCAAGTCCTTTTTTAAGCTTTTAGTTTTTTATACATATTCGTTTTTTGATATGGGGTCTCTCTATGCAGTTAGGACTCCTAGTGATTCTCCTGTCTCAGCCTCCCCAGCTCTGGGATTACAAGCCTGCGCCACCATGCCTGATTTCAGGGCCAGTACGGCGTGAGGTACCAGAGATTGAACTCCGGACCTTGCGCTTGCCTAACTTACGCCGCTGAGCTATCTTCCGAACCCTCAAGGCTCCATTAGCTGTATGATGATCCAAGCCGAAGACAAAGACCTGGAGTGCTGGCCGCCCGCTGCATACCCGGGCAGCAGGGCCTGCGTCCCCGCTGCCTCGCTGAGTCCGGCATTCCCCGCGTTCCTCTTGAGCTCTTTGTAGCAGCTCAAGGCTTTCAGGTTCTCGGGGTCTCGGCCCTTGCGGAGCAACTCGCAGGGCCCGGGAGCCACGTGCTCCTCTCCATGCCGCCAACTGCCCATTTTTCTTTTCTTTTTAGTATTACCTTTGGATTGAGTGGATGGAGGATCTTAGCACTGAGTTATATCACTAGCCTTTTTTTGTGGGTGGTGGGCAGGAATCAAACTCGGGACCTTGTGCTTGCCATATGGGCACTTGTGCCATTCAGCTATATCCCTCGCCCTCTGTTCATTCTTAAACCTGCCCCTCAGGAAAACAGCTGGGTTCTTCCAGCAAGGATATCAGTAGAAAATATTTTTTTATTGTTCTTTATTTGGTACAGGGTCTCACTCTGTAGACACATAGTGATCCTCCTGTCTCAGCCTCCCCAGAACTGGAATTACAGGTGTGCTCCACCATACCTGGCTTCGGTGGCCGGCTTGGCTTGGCTCAGCGAGGCACTGCCCCGCCTGGCCTGACGTGGCACGGGGCCGACACAGCATGCTACACTAGGGACCAGACCCGAGCCTTGTGCTTGCCAGGCAGGCGCTCGGATCGCCGAGCTATCTCCCCAGCCCTAGAACATTTCTTTTGGCATTTGGATTCCTAAAACTTTTAACTTACTTTTTTGAAATACGGTATAACAATAAGCTTTTAAAAATTGTCTTTTGGGATAAGTTGTAATTTTCTGCTTGATTTTCTTACTCTGTTCAGGCAGCAGTATTTGCGCGACAGAAACGGTGTCCTGCTTGCTTTCTGCTGCTACCTGGGGCTACTTTTGCAAAGCAGACACTGTGAAGGCCGTAGACCAAGACCCGGAGCGCTGGCTGCCCTGCTGCACACCTCGGCAGCAGGCCTGTGTCCCCTCTGCCTCGCTGAGTCCGGCGTTCCTCTTGAGCTCTTCGTAGCAGCTCAAGGCTTTCAAGTTCTCGGGGTCCGGGGCCGTGTGGAGCAACCCGTGGAGCCTGGGAGCCACGTGCTCCTCCCCACGCTGCCCACTGCCCATTTTTCTTTGTAATATTACCTTCGGATTGAATGGCATGTCTTAGCACTGAGCTATATCGCTTGCCTTTTGGGGGGGGGCAGGAATCAAACTCGGGACCTTGTGCTTGCCACGTGGGCACTTGTGCCATTCAGCTATATCCCTGGTCCTCCATTCATTCTTAAACCTGCCCTCGGGAAAACATCTGGGTTCTTCCAGCAAGGATGTCTGGGTCCTTTTTTAGAACTTTATTTCTTTTGTGGTGCTGAGCCCAGTGCTACGCCTGAGCTCCATGCCCAGCCTAGAGGGTACTAGGTTCTTGATGCGCCCTGCTTGCTGCTGCTGGTATGCTTCAGGGACTGGTGGGGAATGTATTATTTGCCTTCGTCATGTACCCTGCTGATGGGGACACTTCTGATAGACTATCGTTGCTACCACCCTTTCCACTGTGAGGAAGCCAGGATTTATGCGCTGATTCTAGTGGGCAGTGTTTGCGCAACTGATTGGCTTTTATAATTATTTGCTGCTTTCTTATCCACTTGTCATTCAGCGATTAGATTAGCGCGGTCTCCGGTCTCGGAAGCCTTAACATCAGTGGCATGACCTATGGAACAGATACTGAACCGGGCGAAACTGACTTCTCTTTTTCCAGCTCTGTCCCCCTGTGGTTTGACTGTAGCGGTGGAGATTCCTGAGCTCCAACTTGTGGTCACCTGCCTCAGCCTTCCACAGTCCTGGGATTACAGGCAGGCGCCTCCATCCCTGGCTGAAAAATCTGGAATTTCTGGTGCTTAGTTTTAACTTGTTGCCAGATCATACCAGTTGAGTAGATTAAATCAAACAATGTCTTTTTAAAAAAGTAGTGCTGGGGAAGGAATCCAAGGCCTCGTACTTGCTAGGCATGTGCTTTACCACTGAGTTCTACCTGGCCCAAACCTACATTTATTATCTCACAGTTCTGCACATCAGAAATTGGTGTGCATCTCACTAGATCAAAAAGCCTGGGTTGAGCTGGATGTGGTGGCACACACTAGTGATCCCAGCGCCCAGGAGGCTGAGGCAGGAAGGTTACTGTGAGTTTGAGGCCAGTTTGGGCTATATAGTGAGACCTTGTTTTTAAACCCCTCCACCAAAACCCAAAAATGATGGCAACGTTTCTTTCTGGGGCTTTTTTTGGGGGGAGGCGGTGCCAGAGGTTGAACTCGGGACCCTACACTTGCCAAGCAAGCGCTTATTCTACTGAGCTATCTTTCTGGCCCAAATTAATTTATTTTGGGATACTGGGTATAAAACTCGGGACTCTGTGCTTACCAGGCAGGGTTTATGCCATTGAGCTATCTCCCTAGCGCTTTCTGGGGGCTTTGGGGGTCAGTGTTTCCTGTTCATGTGGGGTTCGGTTTGTTGTTGTTGGGAAAACTCGGGCCTGCATATCTTGCCCTCTCCCCACTGAGGGCCTTTCCCCTTGTGAGCACTGGCTCATTCCTTGGCCCTGGGCCCTTCCGCCGGTCTCAGCCAGTTCCTCAGGTGAGTCTTCAGTGTCACATCTTCTCCAAGGGCTGCTGCACTTCTTTTTTGTTTTGTTCTTTTGAGATACGGTCTCACCATATCATTCAGTCTGGCTTTAAACTTTCTGTGCAGCCCAGGCAGTTAGCCTTCTGCCTCAGCCTTCAGAAGACTGGTGCGGCAGTGAAGGCACCCTCAAGGCTTTTGAAATGCAGATGGAGGGCTCTTTGTTCTCACCAGAGTGATTAGATTAGATCCCTTCATCCTAGGGCTCTAATTTCAGTCACGTCCGCAGTCACTTTTGCTACCTGAAGTAACACTCATGGCTTGGGGCAGGGTTTGGCGCCAGGGCATCCTGGGGGGCCTTGACTAGTCCCGCCCCCTTGGCAGAAGCGGAGAAGGGAGCTGGAGTGTGGCCTAGTGGTGAGCGCCGGCAGAGCAGGCCAAAGCCATGGCTTCCATCGCCAGCACTGCAGGAAAGAAAATGCAGAAGGGNTTCCATCGCCAACACTGCAGGAAAGAAAATGCAGAAGGGCAGGGGCAGGGCTCGCCTAACCTTGGGCATCCGTGTGGCCGGCTCTGTTGCCAAACCATATTTCAGACTAGCATTTCTGGTTTTGGGATGTTCGAGTCACTTACTGTTTTGTAATCCCGCCTGTCCCTGTCTCATCCATATCCTAGGCGCACCCTCCCAGCCCGTGAATTTTCCTGAAGCGTGGCTGGTATACTGGCCTTCACCTTCCCCAGGACCTCTTTCCCAGTTTGTTGATTGTGGAACAAAAGCTGTACACTTCAGCCTGATGTCCTTGGCCTCCTGCTCAGGGCTTGCCCCTCCTGCTGGGTGAGGGTGCGCCTGGTTTTCGGGCTCCCTCCGGCCAGCTGGGAACCGCCCTGGCTCTGCCCTCCTGGTGCGGTGGCCACCCTTTCTCCATGGAAGCTCTGATTTTGCCCGGCTTGCCTTCTCTGCCGTGGTTATATATATCCTAGCTCCCGACGTGACTAATCTGTGAGGGAAGCAGCTAGGAGTGAATCATGGGAGCAGGCATGTGGAGCCAAGGTTGTCCCTTCCAGCCTCAAATCCTGGGGATGGAGCCCAGGATTGCTGTGCCCTCGAGCCACACAGCACACCCTGCCCCACAACAGGGGAGATCAAACTTAGGGCCTCACACATAATACAATCGGGCTCCATCCGCAGCGCCCATTCAGATTTTTGAAAGAGAGTCTCACTACCTTGCCCAAGCTGGTCTCTGCCTCATGGTACTCATGCTTCAGCCTCCTAAGTAGCTTGGAAGCCACCATGCCACGTCCCACAGGTTGTGCTGGATATGCTCTTGAGTGTCGTTAAGTGTTGTCATGAGATGGACTTTTTAATTCTTTTGCAGTACCAGGGCTCAAACTCTGGACCATGAGCTTGCCAGGGAGGCACTTATACTGCTGAGCTATCTCGCCAGCCCAAGGTGGCGTCCTGAGTTCCCCTGGGCGCAGGCAGGGACTGTGAAGCTGCTTCCCGCCAGCTCCTCAGGGCCAGGCAGGGTAATTGCAGCCTTCAGGCATCTCGCCCTATGGAGTGCCCTCTGCTTCTTGCTTGGCTGTTAGGCTGCACAGGAAGGCTGAAGGGATTTAGACCCACAGATCTGTCCCATGCCCCTGGATGGACACTCTGTACCTGCATTTGCCACTGCTAGGCCAGTGGACTCTCGTTCATAATGCCCGGGGCGGCCACATGGTGCAGGCAGGGCCTGGCTAGTTCTGTTGGAGACTGCCTGACCACTGTTCTAAGGACAGAGTGATATGCGGGTCTGATAAGCACATTCCTGCAATCCCAGCTCCTCTGGAGGCAGAGGATCACAAGTTCCATGCTGGCCTGGACAATTTAGTGAGATAATGCTTCAAAATGAAGAATAAGGGCCACGGAGATAGCTCAGTGGCGTAAGTACTTGCCTGGCAAGCGCAAGGTCCTAAGTTCCATCCCCGATACTTAAAAAAAAAAAAAAAAGCAAAATGAAAAATAAGCTGGGTGTGGTGGTACACACCTGTGATCCTAGTACTTGGGAGGCTAAGACAGGAGTCTTGTTGTGAGTTTAAGGCCAGCCTGATCTACGTAGCAAGACCCAACCCTGTCTCATTAAAAAAAAGTTGGGGATGTAGGTCAGTGGTAGAGCATTTGAATGCAAGGTCCTGGGTTCAGTCCCTAGTACCTTGGAAAACAAACATGAAATAGGGCAGAATAACCAGGGCTGGACATGTGCTTCAGAGGTAGAGGACTTGCAGCTTTGAGTGGGCCGTGCTGTGTGTCGTGGGCCAGCACTGCAGGAAGCGAGTAGAATAAAGCCGCCAAGCAGCAGATGTGCTGCTGGCGTGGCTGTGTGCCTTGGCGGAGGTGCCCGGAGGTGCCCGGATGTGCGGTGGTTCGTGTTCCTTCCAACTGTAAGGTGGCTACATGCAAGCTTCATTTTTAGTTTGGTTTTTTTGTGGTGCTGGTTTGGAACCCAGAACCTTGCGTGTGCCAGGCCAGGCTCCCTCTCTGAGCTGTGCGCTGAGAGCCTGGCTCCTGGGAGCCCCGATCCCAGGGATGCTGGGCTCTGAGTGGTGCCGTCCGTGTAACAGTTTGTGACCACTGTGCCTGGAGTGGAAGGCGTCTTTCTGCACAAAGTCCTTTCCTGAGCACCCGGCTAGCCGAGAGACCCCTGCGCAGTGGTGCCTGTGTCTAGCTACCTGCTTGTGGCCTGGACACGGCCTGGCACACAGTAGGTGCGAGCAGGTGTGGGTGGCACCAGGAGCACCAGGAGCAGCCATCTTGCCCCGCAGTGGCCCTGGGCTGGTGATAGCTGAGCACTGGATCTTTGGCGCTGTGGGTGGGAGATCCAGAGATGGTAGGGGCCTGCTTGGTCACCACCTAGGGCGCCCTCCTCCCGGCCACGAGGGACACCGGCCTGGCTGGTTGGACCTGTTCTGCCCAGGCTGGGGACCACAGCCCTCTCTCCCTGGTGTCTTCACTTCCTGCTCCTGTTAGATTTTTCCATGTCCTCCCAGAAATCAAACCGCTCATCTCCCGTAATCATCCCAGGCCATGGTTTTTCAGGCCAATAGAGGGCAGTTCTGCAGTTCTGAGCCGTTTGGTACAGACGTTCTGGTTAGGCTTGGCCGTTCAGGAGACCAAGCACCTCGGCAGGCACCCTCGACTCCTGCTTCCCCCAGCCCTGAGCAAGGCCCCCTCATCCCTCACCCCAGCTGCCTCCGTTCCTTCATTTTGTTGGCTTCTCATTACGACACTGCCACCCCCCCTCGTCCTCTGGAACAGCTGCTGGCTGTCCCTCAGTTGTGTGGCCTTGGCCTGCTGTTCTGACACTAGCCACACTGTGGCACCCTGTCATTGGATTATTTTGTGGTGCTGAGGATTGAACTCCGGGTCTTCACAGAGCTGCATTTGGCCCTTTCTAAATTGCTGAGTTGCCCGTGCTGGGCGTGAACTTTTGGGCCTCTTGCTTCAGCCTTTCAGCTGGGATTATAAACGTAGGCAGCACTATGCCTGGCCCGTGGCATCTTGTTGTAGGGCCTCTTGCCAGACACAGCTGGCGAATGATAGCTGCAGGTCATCCAGCTTTCAGGATGACCCCAACTGTGTCGCTTGCTCTCCCTTTCCAGGTTCTTTTGAAAATAATACCTGTTGCATTGTGAAGCTCTTGCATTATCTGTCACGAAAAACCTGACCTCAGGAAGGGTCTCGTTCAGGTCACAAATGGCATGCTTCTGTGTAGGCATCACCAGAGGGCATGTTGGAGGACGTTTTGGGGTGGGGTGAGAAAAGACTATTTTCTTCCTGACACTCGTGTTAAACTTCCAAAACTCTAAAAGTAGAAGCATTCATTCTTGGAGATAAAGGAAGTTGCTTAATGAGTTATTTCCCATTTCCTTCTTTTAGGCTCAAAGACTTGGAACGAAACAGTTTGACAGAAAAGGTAAGCTCCGCTTTATTTTTATAGCACTTTAAACAACATTATTTTTAGATGTTCGTGTGTTCTCTTGTGTTGCTTGCGTCTGCCCCAGACTCCCAGAGGGTCGTGCTGTGTGGTCCAGGCTGGCTCCAAACACGCAGCCCATGCACTGGGGTCGCGGGTGGGCACCGCTGCCTGGCTCCTCCTGCAGACTTTAAATCATCTCTGAGGTGACTCGCTCTGTGACAGTGCTGTTGGAGCAGTTTTCGTGCTTCACTGTACAGGGAGAAAAGACAGCCATTCCTGTCCCCACAGATGTGTTTACACATTTTCCCATCTGAGGAAGGTTGAATCTGCAGACGCAGAACTGAGGACAGAGGGGGCCAACTGTCCCCGCTTTCTGGCGGAGATGGTACTGGGTCATCTGGTCACCGCAGTGAGAACAGGCAGCTTGGTTACCTTTGCGTCGCTAGTCCCGTAAGAATGGCCCCCCAGCCCGGGCCCGCTAACCCATGTCCTTGCCCTCAGGAGTGCGTGAAGGAGAAACTAAATCTTTTGCATGAATTTCTGCAAACGGAAATCAAGAATCAGCTGTGTGACTTGGAAAGCAAGTTACATAAGGAGGAGCTATCTGAGGTGAGTAGCGCTCAGGCTCCTGCTCCCAGAAGGCCATCCGCCCCCGGGACTTCTGTGGCCAGGGAGGCAGGAGCCCTGCCTCCCGCTGCCTGACGATTGTGAGGGGACGCATGTTCCCTTGTTCTTACCACTGGTTTCCATTCACTGCTACTCAAATTATCCTTTCCTGCTGTAGGAGGGCTACCTGGCTAAAGTCAAATCCCTTTTAAATAAAGATTTGTCCTTGGAGAACGGAGCTCACGCTTTCAATCGAGAAGCGAACGGCTGCCTGGAGAACGGGAGCCAGGCCAGCGGCGCAGCCCGGAGAGCGCGAATGGCAGAGCCTCGCAGCCCCCCAAGCACCAGCCCCAAGCCTCGGGCGCCTCGGAGAAGCAAGTCCGATGGCGAGGCCCAGCGTAAGGAATTCAAGTCCTCTCCAGCCTCCCTTGAGACCTCGGCACAGGGAGGGGACAGTCAGGCTCTGACCGGGTGGGACCCTGGGCAGCGGCTCCTGGCTCCTGTGTGTGTAGTGCTGGGGACGAGCGGGGCTTCCAGCATCCTAGTGCATGCTTTTCTGCTGAGCTCCAGCCCTAGTCGCTGGGTTGCTCCTGAGTAGCTCAGTTGCACTGATGATTCCAAGTGGGTCTTTCACAGTGAGGGGAGTGGGTGGTGGGAAAGGAATGCACACTCGCTGGAAGCTGTCCTTTCATATTTATTGTTCTGTTGCTAGGAATTGAAACCAGGGCCTTTCTACTGGGCTACATCCCCAGCCCTTATTTTATTCTTTTCTTTCTCGCTAAACTTCCCAGGGTGGGCTAAAAATTGTGATCCTCCTGCCTTAGCCTCCCAGAGTGCTGAGATTACAGGTGTGCATCTTTACATCTGGCTCATTTTGAATCTTAGCTTTTGATCTCTTACTGGGCCTGTGATACTCGGCCACAGTTTGTATCAGGTGTTGTCACCGAAGGATACCCAGCACTGGGCTTCTGCAGTAGCTTGGCATTAAAGTGCGTTCTGCTGTGGACCTCTCTGTTCATAGTGGCCGCCTTTTTTGGGGAGGGGGGAACCGGGGATTGAACTCAGGCCCTTGCACTTGCCAGGCAACCACTTATTCTACTGAGCCATCTCCCCAGCCCCTTCTTTTGTTTTTTAAACAGCTGGAACTTCAAGTAGCCCCAAGGTGACAAGGAGAACGACCAGGCAGACAACTATCACATCTCATTTTGCAAAGGGGTCAGTATGTGGGGCGTGGGCTGCGGCTTTTTCTGTAGGCCGAGTAGTTTGTTGACGATGGAAGGAATTTGTAGGGAGCGCTTCAGCAGCCAGGCTCTGCAGAACGCATCTTGTGTGCGTGCATTTCTGGTACTGGGATTTGAACCAAACGTCTTCGCACTGAACTGCATTCATTCCTAACCCTTTTTATTTTTTTTTATGTTGAGACAAGAGCTTGCTAAGTTGTCCAGGCTGGACTTAAACTGGGCTCCTCCTGCCTCAGCCTCTCCGCGTGCTGGTTGTGCAGGCGTGTGCCACCATGCTGGCTCTGCAGAAGTTACTTTGTGGCTTTTGGTTGCTAGACATTCATGAGTAGCATTTCTGAAGACCTTCATTATTTTTATTCTTACAGAAACTTCAAGTAAATATGCATGTAGTATAGCAGAATAAACACAGGTAGAGCGAAGCCCCGCTCATCACTCTCGTCTAGTTACCAGTTCAGTGTTTTACCCCCCTCCGCCTCCAGCTGGATTATTTTGAAATGAATTGCAGACACACTGTCTCAGCCACAAAACCAAGACCTAATGAAGGCTGTCTCCATGCCTTTTCTGGAGGCCTTGTTTTGTCAGTGCTGGGGTAGAACCCAAGGCCTCATGCATGGTAGGCGGGTACTGGGCCACTGAGCTGCACCTGAGCCCCAGCTTTTTTCTTTTTGAGATTGGGTCTTGCTATGTAGTTCAGGCTGACCTTGAGCTCGCTGTTGGCTCAGGCGGGCTAAAAGCCTCCTGCTGCCTCCTCCCGCCAGGCGCTGGGTGCCAGGATGACAGGAGTGCAAGCAAACACGGCCAGCTTTTTGTCTTAGTAGCTTTTTATTTTTAATAATTTATTTGGTACAGGGTCCCGCTGTGCAGCTCAGACTCGGTGATCCTCCTGTCTCAGCCTCCCCAGTGCTGGGAGTAGAGGTGTGGGCCACCTTGCCTGGTTTCGGTGGCTGTTTTGGCAGGGTGCCAGCGTGGCGTATGGTACCAGGGATCAAACCTGGGTCCTTGCACTTGCCAGGCAGGTGCTTAGACCACTGAACTATATACCTGCTTTTTATTTTTGAGATTGTCTTAGTAGATGGTGCTGTGTCTGACGGGTGTGTAACGTCTCTTCCCTTTGTGACATTCATAGCCATGGTTGAGTGACTGGACCTGTGGCTTAATGCTTATAAGGTGGCCATGTTCTTCAGCTGTCATTTAAAGAAAGGTTAAACTGAAGCCTCTTAGAATGTCCTGGGAGTAAGGACCGCTCCCAGGAGGGAAGAAGGTGTCCATGCCCTGAATCGGGCCTGGAGGTACTCTGGGAAGGAGTGTAAGTCACCTAGGGCCCCCAAGGCCAGGTCTCTGAACTCATGGTCACTTCATTGTGTGTGTGACAGCCCTGCCAAACGGAAACCCGAGGAAGACTCTGAAAGGCCCAAATTGGAAGAGTCTGTGACTGAAGAAGAGAAAGACAAGGTGAGGCTGGCGGGGTAGGCTGCCCCACTTGTGCCTTGGTGCACGTGCTGGGGGTTGCCTGGACCTCAAGCTGCGAAGTGAAAACCCAGTCAGTGGGCTCTCCAGAGAAAACAGGGTGTGTGTGTGTGTGTGTGTGTGTGTGTGTGTACAGTGTAAGAAACAGGGACAGTATGCACACACAGGGAATGTGAGCTATTTACAGAATCAACTCCCAGGATGGTGGAAGCCCACAGAGCAGCCGAGGCAGAAGGGTGACAACTTTGAGCCTAGCCTGGACGATGTTTTGAGTCCTTATGTTAAAATACAAAATAAAAAAGGGCCTGGAGATGTAGCTCAGCGTGGAGGCCCTGGATTCAACGCCCCGTGCCCAGCCAAAAGCAAGTGTCGGGCAGCGCAGAGGCCCTGGGAGAGGCTGGTGTGCTGCTCGCCTCCCGCAGGCAGCTGAAGGCAGAATCTGCGTTTATATTTTAGTGCTGGGGACTGCGCCGAGGGCTCCCGCGTGCTGAGCAGGTGCTGCACTCGCGGCCCAGGCGTACATGTCTACTGTGCAGGCTTCAGGTGCTGAAGTGGGGAAGCCCCGTGCACCCTTGGCCCAGCTTTCCGCGGTGACATCTTTCTTGGATTGTGCTCTCCAAGGCTTGATTTAGGTGCCAGTAGTATTTGCGTGCCTGTTTCTACTTTCGTGAATAGCTCTATACAGTACTTGTGTTTGTTTGTTGCAGTACTGGGGATTGAACCCGGGATCTCTGCTCTTAGCTACAGCCTCAGCCCTTTTATTCATTTTGAGACAGTGTCTTCATAACTTGCCCAGCTGGGCTTGAATTTGGGATCCTCCTGCTTCAGCCTTCTGAATAGCTGGAGTGGCAGGTGTGCAGTACCACACCTGGCTTAGTTGTACATAGTCTTAGGCGTGCCACACGTTTTATGCCTGTCTGCTGTGGTCAGGATGGAACCAGGCCTTGCTCACATTGGGGGAGAGCCGTGCCAGTGAGCTCGGCCCCAGCCCCTCGAGCATGCGTTCCTGTAACCTTTATCTTGAACTTTTTTTTTTTTTAACTTCTGCTTTTGGTGCTGTGCGTGGTGCCCAGGGCCTCAAGGATGCTAAGCATGTGCTCTGGCACTGAGCCCCACGCCTGGGCCCATCCCCACAATATAGTTGTCCATTTCAAGTTGAATAGACAGAGGCTGGGGATTTAGCTCAGTGGCACAGCGCCTGTCTGGCAAGTGCAAGGTAGTGAGTTCAATTCCTGGTACAAAAAAGTTAAATGGATGAAGGTATCTTTTATTTCTTTCTACATACCAGGGATTGAACTCGGGACCTTATGCTTGCCAGACAGGCACTTATACCGCTGAACTATGTCACTGGCCACAAAAGGACCTTTGTAGCCATAGGGACCTCGTGTGTCACAGTGTCCCAAGAATGAGCGAGGTGGTCATCATTACTACCTGGCATGAACCCCAGACCTCCAGTTGGATTTTCCCCACTACTAGAGAACTGCTGACTGACACGCTGTGGTCTCCACTGAGGTCGTGTGCTCCCTGGTCTCGCCTTAAGGGCTCCAGACCCAGAGCGCCTGTCTCTCAGATGACTTGTCCCAGTACCCAGATGCCCCTCCCATGTTGTTAGACATTGCTTAGGATTGAACCCAGGGACTTGTGGGTATTGGGCCAGAGCTCACTGCCGCAGACCTCCACCCCATTTTTAACTGCACTACCTGTATTTACTTAAATTTTGACTCCTGCTTTTGATGGTCTTCCTTTGAAACTAGTAATCTTTTTTTCCTCCCTTCCCTTTGCACAGGATGAGAAGAGGCGAAGGACCACATCCAGAGAGCCGTAAGCATGATCACTTGTACCTTTTCTTGTTGTGTATACGTTGTATTATCTCAGTTTTGGGAGTCACTCTTTTGGAAAGTTTGGAGAGTTTAGCTTGAGAAAGAGCTCCCTGGCAAGCAAAGAGCTGTTTGAGGAGGAGAACTCGGGGTCATTATGAAGTTTGTGTTCGGGTGGCCTTCTCTACGTTGCAAAGTGAATCAAGAGTGACTGCTGTTTTTTACCAGACCTGGGTTCAGATGTCATAGTTGAGTACTCAGTGCTAAATGAGCATGTGTCTCCCATGGCTCCCTAGGGGACGCTTGCTTAGGGCTGGGAACGTTGTGGGGGTGGCCTGCGGAACCCCCACGTGCGGCATGTTCTGTTTTGCTCTGCAGAGTGGCTGGACCTTCTGTGGCCCAACCGGAAAGCAAGACCCCAGGAGCCCACGCGGAGCAGGACAGAGATGGAAGAGTAAAGCCTTGCCCCCGCCAGTGGTTTCTTCTGGCCTAATCT
Organism: Tympanoctomys barrerae; assembly: GCA_002564285.1. Lineage (NCBI taxonomy): Eukaryota > Metazoa > Chordata > Mammalia > Rodentia > Octodontidae > Tympanoctomys > Tympanoctomys barrerae. The sequence goes on along the minus strand of NDGN011556921.1, from coordinate 14,295 downwards.
GAGTCCCCGTGGCTGTGGGAGTGAGGGCAGGGGCTGGAGAGTTGAGGACCATGTGACGCTCACAGATTGTCGAAATGCCTCGGCCTTGGCTGGCCCGCCCGGCAGCTGCACTTTGCTATGCTTGGAAGCCAGGTTGCAAGGCTATGATGGCGATCATGAGACCTGGGGGTGGCCAGACCCTTGCCACGTAGTCACAGCACTCGATCGGCCCTCCGCCTTTGTCACTCATGGTCTGTGCAGATGTGATTTTCAGACAGTGAGGTGCTGAAATCCTACAATACAAAGCTGCCCTCTTGGCTGGGGACAGAGCTGCGTCTGGTAGGGCACCTGCCCGGGGCACTCGGGGCGCAGGCTCCCGAGCCCAGCGGAATGAGCGAGAGCCGAAGTCAGCGTTGGCATTCCTTGGCTGCCCGCTCACCCGCAGGCCTGGCCCTTCCCCGGCCCGCAGCTCCTCTAACATCAAGGAGTTTCTGCTGCTGAACGGTGCAGATGTGGGCCTTGTTTTAGTTTTGTTGAACCTTAAGATGTTGCTTGGAAGTTTCTTTCGAGCCAGGCATGATGTTGCATGTCTGAAAACCAGCACTGGGATGCTGAGGGAGGAAGATTCAGAATTTGAATGCAGCCTTGGCAACTCAATGACTTACCAAGACTTCAGTTTAAAATAATAAATAAATAAAAGGGCAGGGGAAGTAGCTCTATGCGAAGGCCCTGGGTTCCATCCCCGATACCACAGAACCAAGCAAAGGCTCCTTACAAACTCCAGCGGCCAGCGAGTGCCTGCCTGGAGCTGGTTAAAGGGCACATTTCCACCCCTTCAGCCCCTGGAGGCTGACTGCTGTGCGGTGACCCTCCCCACCTTGACCTCTGGAAGGGGTCTTCGTTGGCTCCTCGTGCCCTGCTGGGCGTTGGCATGCTCTGCAGTCCAGCCTCAGGAGGAGCCGCCCGGTGCCCAGCCAAGCCCCTGGCCTGGGAAGGAGCAGGGCGCAGTAAGCCCTCCCGGTGGTCACCCTGCTGGACCCAGTGTCGTGGCAGGGGTCTGTGGCGTGCTTCCTCCCCACAACCCTGTGGTCTCCATACAGATCTCCATGAAGGGAGTACTTTCCCTTCCTTTTGAGGGCGTCTTGGAGACTGGACCCAGATGTCCTGTCCCTGAGCTGTCTCCCCAGCGTTTCTTTTTCTTCAAGATCCAATAGTGTAGCCCAGGTAGGGACTTGGACTCGGCCTCCCAGTGCTGGGATTGCAGGCATGTGGCATCACTCCTAACTTTGGTGGGTTTTTTTTTTCCCCTTGTTTTTTTTTCAGACAGGGTCTAGGCTACGTAGCTGAGGCAGGCCTCAAATTTGAGGTAATCTTCCTGCCTCAGCTTCCCAAGTGCTGGGGTTACAGGAGTGTTACTGTGCCTAGGCTGGTGTTTAAGGTGTCCAGGCTGTCCTCGGACTTGGAATCATAAAACAAGTAAAAACTTGGAATCCTTCTGCCTCAGCCTCTAATGCTACCACATTTGGCTTAAACGGCAGTGTTTTAGGGTCTCTTCTAAGAAATTTTTGTTCTCTACCTTACCTCCCCCCCAGTTACCTTAAAGTTAGACTGCCCTCGCCCCCCAGCCTATGGGATGGTTCAGGTGTTGTTACTGTACAGCTAGTGCAGGGCCAGGGAGGAAGTTCAGCAGCATAAGCCGCAAAAAACAAAAATAGCAGTTACACAGAAAGATTGGAACTAAACACCAAAACTAACTGGTGTCTTTTTTCTTTTCTTCCTTTAGGAAGACAGGCGACTTAGAACTCAGACCAGAGAGCGGTAAGTACCGTGAGCATCCCTCTGGGCTTCCTGTACCACTGGTGGCTACCGGGCGTGCTCTGGGTGGTCGTGTTTGGCAGCAGTGCTCGTGCGTTAATTCTGCTCATGCTACGGGGACAGCGGGGCTGCCCTGGGGCGCTGAAGCCACCGCAGCCCCGGCTGGAGTCGGCCCCGAATGGCCAGCAGGATGTCAGAGGCTGCTCGCTGAGCTGGGTGCAGTGACACGTACCTGCATTCCTGCACCCTGGGAGTCTGAGGCAAGAGGGGTCACAAGTTCAAGTCTAGTCTGGACAACTTCGTGAGATCCTGCCACAAGCTAATAGAGAACTGGGGTGGGGGCGGGGATGCAGCTCAGCTCAAGGACACGGAGTTCCAGCCTTAGTCCCAAGGGCAGAGGAGGACATGGCCAGGGGTTCTGTGAGTGACCCCGTTGTGAGGGCACTGCCTGACTTGGGCGTGAAGCAGTGTGTCCTGTGCCCGGCAGTCAGGCTTGGTAGCTGTCACCTGTGTCGGGGCGCACTGCCCTTATAGGGGCAGAGTACAAGCCAGCTGTATGGAGCAGATACAGGGCCAAGTGGAGGGAGAGGTGGACACTGGTCCCTTGTGTGTGGCCAGCTGCCCACAGTTGCTGCTGCGGCTGATGCTCCTTGGCCCCTTGTCGGCACCGTACCAGCCACCTGCACCTTCCTCCATCATGAGCAGGGTTCCCATCAGCTCTGGGCACTCAGTGGGTGCCTGTGTTTTTCTCATTACTCTTCTTGAGACAGTCTCACTAAGTTACTGGCCTTGGGGTCCCCTCTGCCTCCTCAGTAGCTGGGGTTGCAGGCATTCACCCCTGCACCCGGCTTCTGATCCAGCTCTGTGTGCAGGGCTGCGGGTAGCTCAGTGATGAGGGCCAGCAGGCACGAGGTCCTGGGCCCCGTTCCCAGCAACACGCATGCACACATGCACAGTCATGGGACGTGCAGATAGTTTCTGCACATGGTAAGCTAAAGTCACCTTGCTTCCTGGGCTTCCCGCAGTGGAGGCTCAAAGACCCGCTGAGTCCCGAGAGGGATCTTAGGTATGTGCGCCCCGCAGGGTTGCCCGAGGCGGCACCCGCCTGACCCAGCCCAGCCCAGCCCCTCCTGGCCCGCCTTGATGCCTGTATATTTCACTGGCAGAGCCCAGACTCTGGGAGCAGCGGCATCAACGGCTACTGACAAGCAAGCCAAGCCCGCAACTCCTACAGACATGGACGGGGAAGGAGACGAAAGGGTAAGGGCAACTCCTCGATTTCCTAGAGCTGTCTTTTCCTCCTGTCCTGTTTGCCTGGGAAAGATGGTGAAGCTGGTGCAGGCCAGGGGCTGGGCTTGGCCGCTACCCTGCGTCCAGGCGTGGGGCTCCAGGCAAGCTCGCCTGCCCCTGTTTTCATGAGGTCGGTGGTGTCACTGCGCCGTGGGCGCCGACGGAGTGAGTCATTCTGCTCACGCCGTGGGCGGCGGGGGAGTGGGGAGTGGAAATGTGCAAAATCCACTCCTTTCCCTCAGTTTTTTGAGGCAGGGTCTCACGTGTAGCCCACCTGGGCTTGAACCTGCCTGCCTCAGCCTCTGAAGGCTGCAGCACCGAGCCTGATTCCTACTTCCTCTTGATTTTTTCCACCGTACATCCCCCAGCTTGATTCCTTTTTTTCCCTCAGTACCCTAGTGCCTGTCTGGAGGCAGCCTTCACCCCTGAGCAGAGAATTTTGGGTAAAGCTCTCTAGAGCAGGGGTTGGCCGGGTCCAGCTTGCAGGCCAAATTCAGCCTGCTGTCTGTTTCAACAAAGCTTTCTTACTAAATGTTTTTCATTTAGATGCCCTCTTTTCTTTCTTTTTGAGACTGAGTCACTATGCAGCTCAGGCTCGCTTCGAGCTCACTTTGTAGCCAGGCTGATCTCAAACTTGCCGCAATCCTCCTGCCTCAGCCTCTCAAGTGCTAGATGACAGGCTGCACAGTGGTGGAAAGGAGTGTGACACAGGCTGTGTGCCACGCAAAGCTGATGTTTAGTAGGTTCCATGTGTATGGAACCTGGAGCGCTGCATCGAGCTATGTTCCCAGCCCTTGATTTGAAACCGTGTCACTAGATTGCGCAGGCTGGGCACATGCTTGTGATGGTCCTATGTTGATCTCTCAGAGTGGTAGGAAGACTGATGAAGGTCAACACGCTGACTGCCTACCTGGCCCTTTACAGAGGCAGTTTGCCACCTCTGGGCCTAGATCTGTTTCAGTGCCAGGCATGGTAGTTTTTTTTTTTTTTTTAGACACAGTCTTGCTATGCAGTTCAGCTTGGGTTATCCAGTTCCTCCTGCCTCAGCCTCCCGAGTGTTGAACATTCTTTAGCTTCTGCCTTATCTCGGGCCAGGGGCCGGAAGGGGAGGAGCCGGCAGCCCCAGTGCACTCTGCCTAAGCGCTGCCGGGGTCCTGCTCTCTGGGCCTGCGGGTGCTGTACTGAGGCCTTGGGCCCGCATGCTGGGGTTTGTACTTCCTCTCTGGGCTGCCTCAAAAACTAACACGCCCTTCTTTCTTTCTGCCTTCCCGTTCCCGTCAGGAGGAACAGAGCTCCACAAGTCAACTTGGGGAACCGTAAGTGGCCGGGTGCCCTGTCCTGAGCGCTGGTGTGGTGGAGGGTGCGCAGACGGCTGTGACGCAGGCGGGTGGGGGGTGTGGGGCAGGACTAGAGGCTGAGATGCGCCCTAGCCGTCGCGGCCTGCATCCCTCTTCCCGCCCGTGTATGGGGGCTGCTCTGGGCCTGGCGTGCGGCACATGAGCCCCAGCTCTTGCTTCCTAGTGGAGTGGCTTCAGTTGGTCATTTCAGCCCCTGCTTCCTGTACACTGACACTCGATGTGTCCCCTCCCCCCCCCAGAGCTGCCAAGCGGAGGACTGAGGAGGTGGAGGGTGACCGGGCAATGCTGCAGATGTCCGAGGAGAGGGATGAGGATGAGAAGGTAAATAATGACTGGGTGTGTAGCTCAGTGGGAGAGCATCCGCCTCACATGTGTCAGGGCCTACATTCTATCCCTAGCACTACACCAAGAAGAGCAGTTTATTTTTACAAAACAAAACCTACAACTTGTTGCACTCACGTTCAGACATAGCTCAGAGCAGGCGCGGCTTGCACCTTATCCCTCCCGGCAGGCACAGTGCAGCCAGCCCTAGCCCTCCTTGCCCCACCCAGCCCTCAGACCAGCCTGGCCCGCAGACCCCAGAGGAGTCGGGAGCGAAGTCTGAGGCCAGAGCTCCTTTGAAACACAGCTGTAGTGTCGTGTATCTGAGATAAAACAGTATCAGACATCCAGTCTGCGTTCACCACATTTCCCAGGTTCTCTTGGTTTTTGTTTGTGCTCCTGAGAATGGAACTCGGGACCCTGCACTTGCCAGGCAGGCACTTGTGCCACTGAGCTCTCTCCCCAGCCCCCCCCTTTTTTAACCCCTCAGTACTGGGAATTAAACCCAGGACCTTTGCACTGCGTAACATCTCAAGCCTCGGTACTTCTCTGGAAGACCAGGCGGTCACTTGTTGCCCAGGGTGGGTCTGACTGCACCCCGTGCCACCTGCTGCAGGAGTGGGCCCCACGCCCGTTCCTGTTGGTTCTCACCTTTTGATTTGTGGATGCAAACAGTGTAGGTCGGGTACAGTCGTGAGCTGCTTAACAGGTGACATATCCGGGGTAGTGAGTGGCAGTGGATTTCGTCTCCATGGGAACCTCAACAATACACTTAACACAAATGGTGACAGCTATGACATCACTATGCACTGATGCCTTGTGAGCGGGCCCTGTCATGTGTGGCCCTCCTTTGGGTTTGTGGGTTTTTTGGTTTTGGTTTTATTTTTTGTAGATACCTTTTTGGTGGTGGTTTTTTTTTTAATTTTAAAGAGAAATAAAAATGACAGAATTTCAAAGCAGAATAGTAAGAAATGGACAGTGGCTACTGTATTGCATATTGCTTTTTAAAATTTTTTATTTCCTGTTCAACTTTTTCTACAAAGTCTCCAGTTTCATCGACACTTTATGGTTTTCATAAGGTTTAGTACACGTTGTTTGTACAACTGATTGATAGATTGTTGTCTTTAAAGTAGTTGCTCTGATCTTCTTTGGTGTCTTGCTCTGCGTAAATCGCTGACCTGCTTCAGGCCGCCTGCTTTGTGGGGCCCTGCGTTGGCCCAGCTGGTGTCCCCAGGCCTGTCAAGTGCAGGCAGCGTGGCCAGTTGCAGCCATGCCACCTTCTTGAGTCAGATGTGCTACCCGTAAGCTAGGAGGTCCTCTGTCACTTTCTGGCAAGCTCCTGAGGTGGCACTGCCTCAGGAGACACCGCGGTGTCTCGGTGATGGAGGATCGATCATGGGCTCAGATCCTGTCCATCTGCTCCATGCACCATGAAGTCCCCTCAGATGTTCCCCCGTGCTGTGCTACACTGCCTGTGCTGTGCTGGAACCCGGGGCCCTCGGGCGTGCTGGGCAAGCACTCCCCACCAAACTGCCCCGGAGTCCTCATCTGGTGTCTGTGCTGTCACTGTCCGCATCAGCGATCTCATCAGGGATTGCGTTGGTGGGTGGAGCCTAGTTCTTCCTGCCCTGCTGGGACTCCAAGAGCCTTTCCCGGTGCTGCTGAGGTCAGACCCCTGGAGCTGTCGGCAACTGGAATAGCAGACCCCTCTCGGCCCAAGGTCAAGGTCGCCCCAGGGCTGGTTTCTGGGGAGGCCCCACTGTGCAGGTGGCCGTTGCCTCCTTGTCCCCATGCAGCTCTTCTGTGTCCTGTGGAGCGGGCCCTGCTGCCTTTTTTTTTTTTTTTTAATTGAGAAACAAATAGCAATGAAACAGATTCACAGATTCAAAACAGGTTAGGATAGTTACAATAATTAATACATTACATATTGTCTTCATAGTGGTTATCCATAGTACAAGATGCAGGCATGATGTTCTGTCCGAACATTACTAGTACAAATCTTCTCGATGAATTATTTTATTTTGTGATAGTTAAGAATGAACTCGGGCCTTTGCGTTTGCATTTCTTACCCTCTTTGTTTCCTCTATTTAGGAGGAGAAGAGACGTAAAACCGTAGCCAAAGAACCGTAAGGACTTATTTTTGTCTTTTTACAAAGCAGATCATAATGTTCAGACTGTCCTAGAAAGATGAGAGGGAAAAGGGGCATATGGGAGGTATATGAGCGGGGCGTTACTGAATGTGTGAAACTAGCAGATTGAAATTCAGGTTCTTATAAAATAGTCATCAATAATAGGCATATTTAAAAAAATGGCCCAGTTTGATGGCACTCACCTGTAATCCTAGTACTCGGGAGACCGAGGCAGGCGTATCGCTGTAAGTTCAAGGCCAGCCAGGCTGCACAGTGAATTCAAGGCTACCTTGGAGCATATAGTAAAATCTTTCCTAAAAACCAAAAAATGTTAGTGAAATTCTGGAGCAACTTTAGCTTTGCGTCAGGTCAGGACCAGGACGCCCTGCTTCTGCAGGCTGGGGCAGGACTTCTCTGGGTACTGAGTGGCCAGCTGTGACCTGGCATCTGGTCCCTTGCTGCAGCCATGGTGGGAGGGTCGTAGGCCAGGTGGGTGAGGTCCAAGGCCGCCGTGGGATGTCCCGCACTCACAGGAGAGCCCACGAGCTTGTGCTTTCTCCCTAGGGCAGAGAAGAAACCTCCTCGAAGCAAAGCCCAGGCGGCCTCCAGGGTATGTGCGGAGGCAGGGAGAAGGGTGGGCGTGGCGTGTGGCTGGCACCGCCCCTGAGCCCCTTGTGTCTCATAGCTCCAGTCCCCCAAGTGCATTGAGTGCGGGCAGGACTTAGACGATGTTGACCTCAAGTACGAGCAGCACCCTCCTGATGCGGTGAGTGCCACGGCACTGTCTCCCCTCCCCGTCTCTGCGCTGCGAGCTCCTGCCGAATGCCCCCGTGTCTGTCAGGTGGAAGAGCCCCAGATGCTGACCAGTGAAGCTCTGTCCATCTTCGACTCCAACGAATCTGGCTTTGAGAGCTATGAGGCTTTTCCGCAGCACAAACTCACATGCTTCAGGTAATTGCTGTGTGCGCTGGCGCGTGGCGGAGTGACAGCATCAGGGCGTGGTGTCCCAGGAGGGATGTCCCCAGTCCCTGACAGCGGTGGTCATGGAGCTAGCATAGGTCTTGGCTGCTCTGAAGTTTCTGGGGTTTGTTAGTTGGTTGCTTGGTTTTTTGTTAATTTGTTTTGGTATCGGGATTGAACTCGGGACTTTGTACTTGCCAGGCAGGCACTTAAGCCGCTGAGCTATCTCCCCAGCCCTCCGTTGGTTTTTAGGTAGTTCCAGGTTAAATCCTCAGTCTGTACACTTTCCGAAGGTCATACTTTCCTGTTGTGTGTGGTATCTAAGGTTGAGCCCAGGGCTTCACACTGAGCGCTACATCCATGGCTATTTTATTTATTTATTTTTGTAGGGTCTTGCTAAGTCGCTAGGTTGCCCCTGCTGGGCTTGAACATGCAGTCTTCCTGCCTCAGTCTCCCAGAGTACTGGAATTATAGGCTGGAGTCACTGCCCAGCTGGGTCATACTTTTAAATGAGGGTCAGCCCTGTGCCTGGCTGCTGACGTGGGTCAGTGATAGATTTGGAACCATAGGTCCCTGCCTTTGTGGAAAGAGGAAATCAGTGACACCTGACTGGAAGTGTAGGTTGAATATGCCTTATGAAAACACTTGGAGCCAGACGTGTTTGGGGAATGAGTTCTTGGATTTCAGAGCATTTGCATGTGTGTAACGGAGTGCTTGGTAACAGGAGTGGAGTCTGAACTGGAGAGTGACTGCGGGCCTGGCCACTGTGGCCGAGTGCGCCAGAGGTCGTTTTGTGCCTTATTTTTAATGCATTAGCAGTGTGACTTCAGCCCATCACACAAGGTCATGGTCACATGAGCTCAGTCACATTTTCCGTGTGATGTCAATTGGTGATGCTCAGTCTGGATTTTGGAGCATCTGGGAGTTTCAATTAGTGATCCCTCAGCCTGGTGAGCAGGGAACCAGAGGAAGACACGGGACCCAAACACAGCCCATGGGCGGGGTCTCTAAGTGGGCGCCGGTGAGCACCTGGAGCCCTCAGGTGGCCCGAGTGTCCAGGCTGCTTTCCCACCAGTGCATGGCCAGGCTGGGGCTCCTATGCCCATGGGCAGGCCCCTATGTCTCACTGGGGTCTTGTGTGGCCTGCTTCTCTCCCTGTGACTGACTGCTGACTGTACCTCCCGTCTCTCCACAGGGCTGCTGTCCCCAGGCCTGCCCACAGCAGCCCTCACAAAGCCTGCTGGGTGGACGGGGCATGTGGCAGTCCAAGGCCTCCTGGTGGTGGTGCCAGCCAGGCCGTGGCTCCCTCCTGCAGGGGTACTGAGGACAGCTTCCAGGCAGTCAGATGCCTTCGGCAGTGGGCTGGGAGCCAGGTCGCCTGGGTTACCTGGGCCATACCCTTGTCTGAGTGTGGCTGGCAGGAACCAGTCGCAGGTGTGGTCTGGCTCTGGTGTTGCCTCTAGGAGGGAGTGCCTGGCAGGCCGAGGACTGGGCAGCCCTCCGTGGGCACTGTCTGTCCTGCCTTTGCCTTAGACCTAGTGGAAGAAGGCGGGGCTCGCCACGGCCCCCCGCACAGGTGGGTGGGTGCTCAGCTCTGGCGCTGAGTGTTATTTGCAGTTTATCTTGTATGAGTCCTGAGGTAGGAAGAACAGGCGCTGTCCCAGCAGAAGACAGAGGGTGTCCCTCTGCTCCGTACCCCCCATGGCTCCTTCCTGTTCTGCTCTGCGCCTGCTTTGTGGTTCTGAGTGATTTCCTTACTGAAGTGCAGCTGACAGCTAACTGCTGCAGACCGTGTGAGGCACGCTGTACAAGGAAACCCTCAAACTGAGTGGCCTGGGGGCTGGGGGAGGGACTGCTTGCTGGGTTGAGCCTTAATTTAAGGTGTCAAGAGGGCTGCACAGAGCAGTGAGCAGACTACTGTCACAGCCAGGGCCACTCACGCTGGGTGTCTCACTGACTTCTCTTTGCACGTTGGCAGACCATGTCCCCTCGTGGGCAGAGAACGTTCACGTGATAGTACAGTGACCAGGGGAGGGCTGGCCTAGGGCTTGCACTTAGTGCGTCCCCCACCCCTGGTCCTGCCCCCATGCCGTGGCCACCTTCAAGGGTAGCTAGTAAGTGCCCTTTGCCGCCTGTCTAGCGTGTACTGTAAGCGAGGACACCTGTGCCCAATTGACACTGGCCTTATCGAGAAGAACGTGGAACTCTATTTTTCTGGCTCAGCAAAAGCGATCTATGAAGAGGACCCGTCTGCAGAAGGTGCGTGGAGCGCCCCAGCGTCATGTGGGGCCCGTTGCTGCCTTAAAACCAAATATACCCAGTTTACTTCCCAAGTGACAGTGTGAGGGAGCTGCCACCTCTTTCGTACGGGCTCGAGGCTCTGCCACCATGGCTGTCAGCCGAGTGGCCAGCCCTGATGGTGACCACCTGGGCCAGCAGTGAAAGGCAGAAACCAAACTGGGTCTTAGAGCACCACATCCCCCTCTGGGCCTCTGGGTGGGACTTGTGCTTACAGCCTTTCCCTTGGGAAACTTGTGCTCTTAGGTGGTGTTAATGGCAAACATCTCGGCCCCATCAACGAGTGGTGGATCACAGGCTACGATGGAGGCGAAAAGGCGCTCATTGGCTTTAGCACTGGTAGGTGTGGCACATCTGGGGCTGGGAAGGGAACCTGGGGTCCTGCCCACCCGGGCAAGGACAGTACCATGTGACCTCAGCCCAGCAGAGCAGCCTGTCCTGTTACAGCTAGCCGGTCTTAAGAGCAAGCCATAGCCTTGCAACTGGAAGCCTGTTTGGCTTGTGTCCGTTCTCAGGCTGAACGGGCAGCTTCAGAATGAGCTGCAGCAGGTGGTGCTTTGTGTGTTCATTGGTTTGTGGAATGATTTTTATTTATTTTTGAATGTGGAGTGATTTCAGACTGTGCCACATGCTCCTCCCTGCTCTCTGACCTGCCAGGGGGAGTCCTGGACACTCAGGAGGGCGAGCAGGGAGGATGGCTCGACAGAAGGAGACCCCCTCTCAAAGTCGCATGCAGAGAGAGCAGACAGGTGCTTGAGGTGCAGATGACGCTGATCGGTGATTACACATTGATTTTTCCCCCCCAACCCTCCAGCTTTCGCAGAGTACATTCTGATGGAGCCCAGCCCAGAGTACGAGCCCATCTTTGGCCTGATACAGGAGAAGATCTACATCAGCAAGATTGTGATTGAGTTTCTGCAGGGCAATCCCGATGCCACCTATGAAGACCTGATCAACAAGATCGAGGTGAGCGCTGCTGCTGGGAGCTGCGGCCATGTCCAGAGCCGGCAGAGACGCCCAGTCCCGCGAGCTTGGTTCTGTTTAAGTATTAGAGAAGCGGGGCTGGGGCTTGCGCCTGGTGAGCGCCTGCCTCGCAGGTGTCAGGCCCTGGGTTCCAGCCCCGCCCTGGAAAAAAAATAGAACGGTGCAATATCTTTTTCCCTTTTTCTTTCTTCCAAAGACCACTGTTCCCCCTTCCATGATCAACGTGAACCGGTTCACAGAGGACTCTCTCCTCCGCCACGCCCAGTTTGTGGTGGGACAAGTTGAGAGTTACGACGATGCCAAGGACAGTGACGAGCAGCCCATCTTCCTGTCGCCCTGCATGAGAGACCTCATCAAGCTGGCAGGGGTCACCCTGGGGCAGAGGTAAGGGCGCAGCGAGAGTCAGGCTGGGGCCGGCGTCCCCGGTCGCAGTGCTCTCCAGCGGTGCCCCCTCTCTCTTCAGACGAGCCGAAAGGCGGCAGACTGTCAGACTGAGGCATTCTGCCAAGGAGAAGGACAAAGGACCCACAAAAGCCACCACCACCAAGCTGGTCTACGAGATCTTTGATACTTTCTTCTCAGAGCAGATTGAAAAGGACGAGAAAGAGGACAAGGAGAATGCCTTCAAGAGGCGGCGTTGTGGCGTGTGCGAGGTAACCCTGCCTGGGCTGGCTCCTGGCCACACTCTGGACGGCGCCGTCCTCTGCTCCAGAGGCAGTGGCTGCTGGGACTCTGCTTGTCAGTTCAGAGGGAGCAGGGGAGAGGGACGGAGGGCCACCTGGATCGCAGGCCTTGTATTTTGGTGAAGTATTTATGTATATGCAGTGAATGCTCTGGGTCTATAGGTTCTGCAGCCAGCCAACCTCAGGTTAAAGCTAACAAAATCGCTACACTTTGCTGAGCACACTGGGGAGCCTGAGGCAAGAGGGTCACTGAGTTCAAGGCCAGCCTGAACTATATAGACCATCTCAAAAAGAAAAAAAAACCCAAGGCCAGGCATGCATGGTGGTGCACATCAGTGATCCCAGCATTCGGATGGCTAAGGCGGGAGCGTGGGTGCCAGTTTGATGCTAGCCTGAACTATAAGAAAAAGCACCGTACGTGCAGCACAGCCGCGCTAAGCGGTGCAGTCTGTCCGCTGCACACGCAGGCCTCGGCACGCGCAGTCAGGGCCAAGAGAGCCGTGTTGGTCTGCAGGAGGAGGCTCCACTTAAACACTTACCCTCTGGGTACAGGGCTTGAGTGCCCGGGGGCCGTGCAGCCAGGCACCCTGATGCTGTGGGATGATGCGTGTGCCTCAGGAATTGGCCTGCTGTACTGTGACCCAGAGAGCAGGTGCGTTAGGGTCTCAGTTGTCAGCACCTGCGAGCCACCTGTGGGCCGGCTGCACGTCAGCACCAGAGCTGTCGCCTTGTCCTCATTGGCTGCCCTTAGCAGGGCTGTGCAAGTCTGCACTATTCTGGGTTGGGTTTTAGTTTTATTCCACATGTCCAGTGTTTATAACTTTCCTCATCTACCCACAGTCTATAACTTAACCAGTCCATTTGCATGCTGGGAGTTGAGCCCAGGACCCTCCGCCACTTAGCAGCAGCCCTGTCTATTTATTTTTGAGACACATTCACTGAACCCCCCGGATGGGAGTCCTGTCTTGTCCTCCCTAGTCTTGGCATTGTAGGGGTGCACCACCACACCCAGCTTCCCACTGGTGTGGCATTTAAGTGAGGGTAGGAGTGGAGCTTGCTGGCCACCAGCTGCTCCGCCTGCCAGGCCTGGTTCCCAGCCCTTCCTGCTCGGGTTGTGTTCGTGTGCGCTGTGCCTGCCCGCGTGGGCCTCCCGAGGCTGCAGGGGGAGCGGGCAGCTTGGCTGTCCACACTTGAGGGCTGGGCTCGGTCCCTGCACCACCCAAAAACTCCTCTCCGGGTGACTGAGTCCTAATAGACGAGAAGTGCTGCAGAGGTAACTGGTGCTGTGCTGTTGGGGTTGAGGAGAAGCTACGTTCAGTACTGTTCTCACGTGTGCCGCAGTGCCAGGGACTTGGTGTCCCACACTGTGCTAGGACCAGGCTACATTCCCAAACCCGGTTTTGTTTTTGTAAACTTGGAGCCATGGTCTCATAGCGTTGCCCGGGCTGCCTTCAATGGGGTTTTCCTGCCCAGCCTCCTGAGGAGCTCTACGAGCGGGCACCATCTTGCCTGTTTAGTTTTCTTCCACTTTTTATGCAAGGCTGGTTGAATCTGTAAGTGCAGAAGGCCCAGATACGGAGGGTCCAGCAGATTCTAGCCCAGTCCCCACCAAGTCTTTGGGGATTGAACGCTTTTTGGCATTGTCAGTAATGGAGACAGCCCCTGGAGGGAGATGGTCCTGGATTCTCTGACTTTGAGGTGCAGCCTGGGGTGTGGATGGACTTGGGTGGCAGGCTGCTGTCCAAGGTGCTGCTACCTGTGACCCTTGGAGCTGGGCGGTCCCCCCCTCCCACACCCACTGGCAGCATAACCTGTGCCGGTCTGGTGGGCAGGAGTGGTCTTGTTCCAACTCGTTGTCACACTTCCGCCAAGATTGAACATAGGCTTTTATTTATTTATTTTTTAAAGACAGGGTCACCACGCAATTCAATCTGCCTTTGCCTCTGTGTGTGTCCCAGGCTGGCCTTGAACTCTCCTCATCCTGCCTCAGCTTCCCAAGTGCTGGGATTACAGACATACGTATCCACCCTGAATGTGTATATTTTAAAGATCCTGATTTACTTGCCAGAATGGTGCTGCATGCCTATAATACCAGCTCTTGGGCAGGTGGAGGCAGGAGGATCACGGATTTTGAAGCCAGGCTGGGCACTTGATGAGAATTTACTTGAAAAACAAAACAGGCTGGTGACATAGCTCAGAGTGAGGCCCTGGGTTCAATTCCTCCAGTATATACAAAAGAAGTGCATCAAAACGAAGCCACGGGGCCGGGGAAATGGCTCAGTAGAATAAGCACTCACCTGGCAAGCGCAAGGGCCTGAGTTCCGTCCTCAGTTCCACACAAAAAAAAACAAAACTGGAAGCCAGGAATGGTGGTATGTGCCTGTCATCCAGCATTTGGGAGGCTGAGGCAGGAGGATCACTGAGTTTGAGGCCACCCTGGGCTACCAAGTGAGCTCAAGGTCAACCTGTACTGCATAG
>NDGN011556920.1:0-10954 GCA_002564285.1 Tympanoctomys barrerae | reverse complement strand
CACATAAGTAATGGAGTCATATGGGCCTACTTTCCTCTAGTTCTTGGGCAACTCCATCCATCCTCAAATAAAAGAACACAGAAAGAAAAAAAAATAGTTTCTTGAACAAGTCCTGGTTCTTTTATCAATACTGGTATTTAAAAGCTATTATCTCTGACCTTTTCTATACTAGAATGCTAGTGGTCTTAATGTTTTAGGAGATAGACGTTGAAAATACTCATACACTTGGCCTTCTGTACCTATGGGTTCCTTATTCATGGATTCAATCAACTTTGGATTGAAAATATTCAGGGAAAAAGTTGCATCTCTACTGCATAAGTATAATGTTTTTGCTTGTCTTTATTCCCTAAACAATACAGCATATAATGACTGTTTGCATAGTTTTTACCTTATATTATATAATGTAAGCGATCTGGACATGATTTAAAGTGCACAGGAGGATGTGTGTAGGTGATATGTACACACTGTGCCACTTTCTGTAAGGGACACGAGCACCTGCGGGGTCTGGTGTGGGTGGAGAGTCCTAGATCAGCTCCTGTAAATACAGAAGGAAAACTATCCCTACACACTCTCAGAGGTAAAAAGGTATGCAAAATCCTGAGTTTTTACTGATATTGTCAATTCTAATACATTTTCCCATCCCAAAGTCTTCCTTTTCTTATTTATATCTCTTTCTGTATTTTTCCATAGCAAGAAATGTGGATCACAAAAAAATATCATTACTTGTAACTTGTCTGTAATCTGCAACACACACAAAATACTTCCCAGAATTCCTATGCCATTGATTATGGAAAACAAACCTAGAAAAAGCTAAAGAAAGATTTTGTTTTTTCATGCTTTTTGATGAGAGTAAATGGCAAAAGTTCTACGTTCAAAAGTTAATTGGATTGTTTTATAAAATTCAACATGGCTATGTGATTCTTGGTTTTACTTATTTATTTATTTATTATTTTTTATCTCAGACAGGATCTTGTTGTGTAGTATAGACTAATCTGAAACTCACAACCATCCTCTTATCTCAGCCTCCTGAGTGCTGGGATTATAGGCATGTGCCCCAACGCTTGGGTTATGTGATTCATTTTTAAGTATAGTTGGATTTATGTATTTTTGTTTACATTTAATTTAAATCTTTGTGATTTGATTTAATTATTTAGTGTTTGTAGGATATTAATATAATTCTAAAATCTGACTATCAAAAAATCAAAAAGATATACTCACATAAGGATTATCTTAAATTACTAATCTGCCTTTACAGAACATATGGCTGGAAGCATCTGTGTTGCTTTTGCCTGAGTGAGTGGGTAGAATATTGCTGTCTGTTTTTCAAAGCATGGAAAGTATGTAGATACACAGGTGTCCAAAGTTTTGGTTTGTCTGGGCCACACTGAAGATGAATTGTTTTGGGAGACACACACATACACACACACACACACACACGCATGCATGCGTGCACACACACACACACACACATACGACATAGCTAATATATGTAAGTGACAAAACAGCTTAATTTTTATTTTATTTTATTTTATTGGCAGAACTGGGGATTATTCTACTGAGCTATCTCCCTGGCTCCAGCTTAATATTTTTTTAAAAATTGTAACATTAAGAGGGCAATATAAGCTAAAAAAAAAAAAGGTTAGATACACACGATAGTCTTTCTCCTTCTAGCAGAAACCTAAAAGTGACTGTAATTTAAAAATGTTAAGGTGATAGCCAGGGAGATGGCTCAGTGGAATAAGCGCTTCCCTGGCAAGCACAAGGACCTGAGTGTAATCCCTGGTTCTGAAAAAAAAAAAAAAAAAAAGTTAAGGTTAGGTTAGGTAAAACATTAATTCCATTAGAAACATTTCATCAAGGCCTGAGGGTAGAGCTTGCCAAGATGTATCTTCCCTACCTGACACCACGGTGCGCATTGACTCAAATGGTGCCTTAGACCCCCTTTGCCATGCTGAGACTGGAAAGTGACATTCACTATGCACCGTGGTCCATGATAAATAGATTTATTATGTACTGCAAACCTATCTTACTAAAACAGTTTAAGCTCCTAGCCCTAAAGTCTCCCCAGGCTACCTTGGTGGTTCTGGCCATCCCTCTTGAATCAGAGATGAA
Source organism: Tympanoctomys barrerae (assembly GCA_002564285.1). Lineage (NCBI taxonomy): Eukaryota > Metazoa > Chordata > Mammalia > Rodentia > Octodontidae > Tympanoctomys > Tympanoctomys barrerae. The sequence continues at coordinate 8,842 of NDGN011556920.1, read as the reverse complement.
GGGAATGTGAGAGAAAGGGCTGTTCCAGGCCTCTGGTCTTCTCCCTGTTGACTTCCTTATCTTCATGCTTCTTGCAAAAAGGAGGCTTAGAGTTAAGTAACCAGTATGTGGTCACGATTCAAACCTCAAGCTGTCTAGTTATTATCATTATACCATTTTAGAAATGTTCTAAAAAGCAACTACATTGGGACTGGAGATATAGCTCGGTGGCACAGCACCTGCCTGGCAAACACACGGTCTTGGGTTCGATTCCTGGTATCAAAAAATAAAAAAAATATAAATAAAAGCAACCACGAATGGTTTGTGTTTGTCAGTCAAGTAAGATCAAGTACATTTAATTTCCAAACAAACTGGCAAAAAGTAGACCATTGAAATATTATTAGTCATACATTATGAAATCAAAAGACTCCAGTGAGAACCATTTAAAGTAAACATGAAATTAATGAGATTACACCAAAAGGAAAAAGTTAAACTGATAATTAACTCAACATCTGATCCTCCCCCAAAGTAATCATAAATAAATTCATTATCCTTATTGCTTATAAAACCCTGGGGCACTCCACTTTGAGTAAAGAATTTGAGATGTATTAATCTTAAAATATACCTATTGCTCTCTTGTTGCCTGCATAGGCTTATTTGCAATGCTTACATTAATGCTTAGTTATCTGATTATCTGGAGTAAAATCCTCCAGCTTTCACTTTGTAGAGACAAAATTAAATTGTGCCCTTCTTAATAAATATGATGGGTTGAAAGATGAACTTGATTTTGAAGAAGATCACTTTTCTTCCCAGGGAAGTTCATTAAATAATAGTCTATGTAGGGCAGACTCAAACTGTTTGGGGAGGAGGAGTAGCCAAAAGCCCAGGTGGCCTTGTAGTATTTCTATTTGACGTAAGAGTACAGGAGATACAAAACTCTTATTTGATTTCTTCTATTTACAAAATTGCTTATGCTAGAATTTATCTGTGAATATTTCCATTAAGGCTTTTGGTGGATTTTCTTTATCTGGGGTTATTGACATTTAATTAGTGGAAAGCAGTTGTCACACATATCAATAATTAGCTAATGCTTCTGCCTTTGGCCTTTCATTTTCCTGTCTCTCTTTTGCCTCTTTTTTTTTTTCCTGCAGTGGAGATCATCCACTTTCTTACAACAGCATTTTCTTGGTATCTGAACTTTGAGAAGAAGAATTATTTGCATGTTAGTTCAAGTGATTGTTCTAGAAGTATAAAAATATTTTCTTATATTCAGCCTTTAAATTTTTGTGTACCCATATGCACACATGAACAGATCTTTAGAAGTTATTTACTGTTTATAGATTCGAAGGACTGAAATGTTGATCTTATTTTTTGTATGGTTTGCTATTATTTTAAATCTTCCTAAACATGGGCCAAAATTGTTATGAATAATTATGGATACAACTGCTTTAACATTTAATTTCATATATTTCCTTTCAAACTATCTGATTATTTTGTTGTAATATACTCTTTTCCTTATAAATGTAAGGGCAAAACATTTATTTTTTATTTTTTATTTTTTATTTTATTTTTTTGATTGTGATACATTTTATTTTTATTTTATTTTTTCCATAATTTTATTGATAAACAAGGCAAAACATTTTAAACAGTTTAGTTCCTGCAATACCTGGCACTATTTGTATTGTATAATAGATGCTTAATAAATGGTTGATTATTATTTATAAATTCTTAATAAATACATTGAACATTCTTTATGTATACACATTACTTTATGTTTTTCTTTCTTTCCTTCATCCATCTTTCTACTCTCCATCCATCTGTTCTTTCATCCAACTATCTATACATATGTATGAATACAGATTTGTATTTTTTTGCAAGCCATCTATGTAAATGCTGAACTAATGACTCCCCTTCCCAATACTTAAATGTGTGGTTCCTAAAAGCAAGGGTGTTCTTTTGCATAAGCACAATCATTCTAAAAATTAGTAAGTTAACATTTTAAAATACTATTATCTGATTTACATGCCTGACTAATATTTTTGTAGTTGTTCCAATAATGTTCTTTAGAGCTAGTGAAAATCCCAGTTCACATGTTAGATTTATCAGGTCTCTTTAGTCTTCTTTGATTATTTCAGAACATTTCCTCAGTCTTTGTCTTTCACGGCCTTTTCATTTTTGAGGAGCACAAGCTAGTTATTTTATGGAGCGACTCTCAGCTTGGGTTTGTCCAGTGTGTCCTCATGACTTGACTTTACAGTTTCAGCAGGACTGTCACACGGGTGATGCGTTCCTCTCAGTGCAGGTGTCAGGAGGCACGTGATGTCAGTTTGTCCAGTTACCAGTGATGCTGCTATGATCTGCCAGTTTTAGCTACTGTGAAATTTCTATTTTTCTCTTCACATTTAGTGTCTTATGGAAAAATACTTGGAGGCTATGGAAATGTTTTTTGTCAAAAATTCATTCAGGAATTTTAGCATCAACTGATGACCTTAATAAATTATTACTACGATGGTTGACAGGTTAGATTACTTTTTAGACATTGAATATATATGCTCTTTGTTTATCTTCAGAGATCTCCCCAAGTTTGTAGGCAGAAAATGCCTTATTGTATTTTTGCAATAAATAATATTTATGTATTCCATATAAATAATTCCATAACTAATACTTTCATGGCAGGTCACCTGCTATTACTTACTCACACTTGCAGCTAAATGCATGACCAGGTTTAGACACCCTAGCAGAATATGTGGTTTGCTTTCACATCACTTTAGGGAAAAAACTTTATTTACTAATATAGTACTTTTCTTGTCAAAATTACTCCTCTTGAATGAGGTAGTCAAGGTAGGTTTTTGTAGAACATCTATTTTGTCACTGTTTTATTGAAGCATCTTGAATACCTTTTTGACACTGTTGTCATGACAAAGTTTAACTGATGCAGCATAAATGCAGTTTAATTTGGTGTTAACTTGGCAGTTAGACAATTCCTAACCCATTCAGGATGCATCTCAATGGAGAAGAATCTACAGCGAGAGGAAACCTGGACTTCCATGGGTCACAGAAACGCTTTGCAGTTTCCTTGCACAGTGGTAATGGAGAGTCTATTGGAAAAACGTAACCTATATATAGATATTTATATTAAGACTGGGTAATGATATATTTTATCTTATAGTAAAAAATATTTTATTTTATAGCTCAATAAAATTATGGAAAAAAATTTTTAAAAAATCCCCAAAACTCTACTTTTTATCTTCAATCTAAAAAGATACTTTAGAGGGCTGGCCAAATAGCTCAGCACATTAAAGTACCTGCAAGCAGGCGCAGGGGCTTGGGATTCAATCCCTGGGCCTGCCATGCAGGCCCTGCCCCAGGGACACGCTAAGATGGCAATTGAGACTGGGCATAGTGTTGTGTGCCTATAATCCCAGTGCTTGGGAGGCTGAAAACAGGAAGATCACTGTGAATCTGGTCTGTGTAGTGAGAGCCTGTAGAACCTTTACCAAATACATTAAAAACAAAGAAAGAAAAAGAACAATGGACAGGTAAACTGGTTTAGAAACCAGAATCTTATGGGACTTTAAAAACAAACTGGAGACAATATATAAGAGCCAGTCTGACTGCAGCAAGTACCTGTTGGCTTGTCAAGAGGTTTGATGAATTAATAGCAATGTCAGGAGACTTCATCCTAATTCTTGGCTTGAATACTGCCAAAGGGCTCTTTAAAGGACATCAGGTTTCACTTTAACTTCCCTGCCAGAGCCAACAACACTGGGTACTGTGGGGACCAGCCCCAGAGAAGCAGCCTTTAGTGCTATGCTCCTGATCCATGATGAGTTCTTATTATTGAGAAGTTGGTTTTGACGGAACTGGGGCTAGAACTCAGGCCCTTGCGCTTGTCAGGGAAGCACTTATTCCACTGAGCCATCTCCCTGGCCCCTTATTTTTGAGAAGTTGATAGGTAGGTTTTAAGAATCCTTAAAAGGGTATTATAGGGAATACGTGTTTACTGTAAAAAAATAAAAATTACTAAATGTATTCAATTAAAGAAACAGTCCCTGCCCCCATCCACCCAACTTTCTCCCCCAAGGGCAATCACTATAAAAAAAATCTTCAAAGCACTTTACTGAGGTATGATTGGCATACAAAAAGCTGTGCCTATTTAAAGTGGACAACTCAATGCATTTAGGGACAAGTATATAATAAGCCAGTGAAACTATCACTTAATAGAGGTCATTAACATATCCATCACCTCCAAAGTTTCCTCACATTTTCTTTATTATTATTATGACAACATTACTATGGGTTTAATGCCTGCTCCAAAAATCCTGTTGAGATTTAATTTCGATCGTGAAAGTATTAAGAGGTGGGGCCTTTGAGAGATTAGGTCATGAAGGTTCTGTTCTCATGAATGGTTTAATACTGTTATCATGGTTTAGTTTAGCCACTGAGTGAGTTCCTAATAAAAATGATGAGTTGAGTTCCTGTCCACTGTCTCACATATGCTCACTTGTTCCCCTGCTGTGTCACATCACAACAAAAAACCCACATCAGATGTTGGCAACATGCTCTTGGACTTTCCAGCTTCCAGAATGTGAAAAAAGTAAACTACTATTATTTGTAAATTACCCATTCTGTTATATTATAGTAGTAAGCATTAGATTAAGACAAGCTCCTGAATTCTCTGTTCTCTTAGTAAATTATTAAGTAAGTACAATATTGTTAACTGTAGCCATGGACTCACTTCATGTAACAGACTTTATACTTTGACCAATTTCTCAGCCTCCATAAATAAAACAGTATAGATTATTCTAGGCCTTTCTCTATGCCACTTTTTTTTTTTAAGAGTAGGAAGAATTTATTGAGAGAAAAAAAGGTTCTGTGTGAGAGGGACAGAAGGGGGCCAGGAAAGTGGGTGCCCACCAAGCCCACTTCTCAAGGGTGTTTTATTGAGCAAAACCTTAAGGTGAAGTGGGCTTAAGGCACGGCAGAACTATAACCAATCAATAAGATTCCAAGTATAATCACTTAGGTAATATTGATCCAATGGCACATCACAGGATGGGTGTGAGGTGGCACAAAACTATGGTCAACTAATAAGATTACAACAGTTCGGTTGCTAAGGTAATAGTGATCAGATGGTCACTGCTGCTCATCCCTAGGGGAGGTATATGGGTAAGTAGTTCTTTTCCTGAAGCCCGGCATTCAGTGAATATGCCTCAAGCCATAGTCCTATCTGACTGCCTATATAACATTTCTACCTAATTTAGCTATCTATAATATTCTCCCCTTTGAAGAAGTACCCCTAACTGCTGTGAGGGGGCAAAGGTCACAGACTGATCTGGCTACTTCCAACTAAAGAGCGTTACAGTTGTGAGTGGCAGTCAGAGGCACTCCATGGAGGGTCTGTGTAAAGGCCCTCTATAGCTGCCAGGTATTCCTGTCTTGGGTAGACATACAGCTTTAAGTCTGAAGGTTAAATTATAATACCATATGTTATTATTACTATTAAACCACAATATAAAGGCAGAGACAAGGTCACAGCAACAGTTAAATATGTATGGTCCAAATAATAAAATCAATAGGATAATTATGAATGTAGCCAAAAGGTTTTCCACCAGGAGGAGCCAGTAGTAGCTTTACATAAAGAAGGTAAGGAGGAGGTCCAAGGAGTTTCTGACATGCCATTATTGTCTAATATCTTGAACAGATATTGAGACATTCATGGAAAGATCAGGAATGTACACACAACATCCAGCTTTTATAGTTTCACAAGTACCCTCTGTGCTGCCGTAGACTGCCTAGTGCCGTCTGATTTTGGAGGATGGCTCGCCTCATTAATTTTACATCTTCATTCAGGAGAGAAAGACACCAGCTTTATACACCACTGTTTTGACATATTGTGGTTTAATAGTAATAATAACATATGGTATTATAATTTAACCTTCAGTATTTGCCCAAATATAGGTAATTTTGCATCATTCTATGGAATGATACGTTGAAGGCCTTTGAAATTTCCCGTGTAAATTGATAGTCCACTGATGCTCAGATATTGGCCTTTAGTTTCTTACCATAGATCAGGCTTAGGCCATTTTCTAACTTAAGGAGTGATCTTGTCTTCATCTAAATGATATAGTGCTTATCCAGTGTTGTGTAAAGAGACAGTGAACTACAAAGTTGGCAGCAGTATTATTTATCATCCAAAATGGAACACATCAAGAGTCCTTATTGATTACACTGGAACAACAGGCATGATGAACACTGGACTGTCTCATTATAATACTGACACCAGCATACTTGGCACCACTCACTTTCCTGTTCTGCTCCCTGCCCTCCTTCCCTTCCTCCCTCCCTCTCCTTCCTTTCTTCCCACCCTCCCTCCCTCTCTGTCTCTGTCTCTGCCTCCCCTGCCCCTAGGGTCTTGCTGTGCATTTCAAGCTGGCCTAGCCTCACTGTGTAGCACAGACTGGCCTCAAACTCACAATGATCCTCCTGCCTCAGCCTCCCAGGTGCTGGGATTATACGCATGCACCACCATGCCCAGCTTGGTTTCATATTCTTATTGGATGGAAAGACTGAACTTCACTGTGTGTAGACACTGACCCTAAATGAATTGGTGACTGATGGCTCACTTGCCCTTTGGTTTCTCTAATTGTTTCTTAGGGACTATGAAACAATTCTTTTTTTTTTTTTTTTTTTGTGGTACCGGGTATAGAATTCAGGACCCTGTGCTTGTTAGTCAGGTGCTTATTCTACTGAGCTATCTCCCCTGCCCTATGAAACAATTCTTAAAGGAATCTTACTGCTTATACTGTTAGGCCCCTCAGCACCATGGTAGTCTAATACGTATCTTTCATGCTTCTAGCCTTTTGTTCTTGGCTTGGTTACCTTTAGCTGATCTTTTCCTGATATGAGCAGGCCTGCCTCTGTTAATGCCACTAACAACGCCTATGTTCACAAATCCAAGGGTAACCACATCATTGTTCTTATTGGACACACTTCCTTATTCCTTTCTCCTTAGAGCCTGTCTTAGTTACTTTTTACTTGTTGCTGGGACAAATACCTGACACTCAAAATGAAGGAAGGAAAGATTGATTTAGCTCACAGTTATTGGAAGGTTCAGTCCATATTCCGCTGGCTCCAAGGCAAATGACAGCAGTTCATGCAGCAGAAAACAATGAAGAGCAGAGGAGGAGCAGCAGCTGCAGCGTCCATCACGCCTCTCATTTTCTTCTATGCTGACAGTGAAGGCCAGCGCTCCATGGTGAAGATCGTAGCCTTCCAAAGTGGCGCTGCTGCCAAGCTCAAGCTCCTCCGAAGACTGGGACTTCTCAAAAGCGGGGCAGGGCAGCAGGAAACCAGGCCGGGCAGCAGGAAGTCGGGCAGGGCAGCTGGAAGCCTTTTTCAATTCCTGGGCCCTGCCCACCTGCAGGGCTAGGCCCCCACGCTGAGAACTGCGGGAGCTGATTCAGCCAAATTGACACAATGTATCAACTAACATAGTGCCTGTTCTTACTTTTGTGACCCCACACTTCCAGATTCTTGCCCCATTGCAGTATTGCCTGTAGCAGATTATTTACTGGTAGTCAATTTATTATACCCAGCTGAATTGAACTAATGGGGTGCTGGGTGTGGGAAGCCTACCTGGGAATTAATGCCAGCAGCATAAGAAGCAGAACTGGAGAAGCTGTTGAGATGCTGTTAGGGATGCTGTTTAGAGAAGCTGTTGAAGCTGTTAGAAGCCTTTTGGTTCTCCTGGCCTGTTCTGCTGGAGGACCTTGACCTGCTGGCTTTCCTGATGTACTTGGCTCTTCTTGTCGGAGGAGAAGCTCAGGACCTTCCTTGTTGCTGAGAATGGCTGTAGCTCATTTTGGGAGATCGCCGGTCCCCATTTTCAGCACCGCTTCCTGGCTCTGGAGGAGAAGATGGTGTACAGCTCAGTCTCCTTGAGAAGCTCATCATGTTGGCTTTCCTGATGGGAACTCAGCTTTCCTCATTGCTGGAAGAGCTCAGGACCTCACTGTTGCTGAGGATGGCTGTGGGACTTTTTTGGGGAGCCCTGGTACTTACCTAGAGCATCACTCCCCCGCTGCAGGTCAGGTCCCTCAGCCTGCTAGCACAGATCCTTCATCTCGCTGCCGTGGACTTTGTAGCTTCCGCCACTGATGATTGGGCCTTTCCAGCAAGCAGGCCTGCATGAGACTTGGTCGTAGGCTTTAGGCCTCCAGGTGGACTTGTGGGAGGCATTGTTATGAGCTCTAAGTTTTCAGCTGAACTCATGCAGCATATTAGGATCCAGGCCCTCAGTGAGATCCTTCGGTCTTTAGTGTGTGACAGATTTCCTGCAGTCTTTGTATATGATTTGTTAGATGATTATAACATAATATTATAAAATGTGTCCTGTAGTGCGTTGTTTCCCTTGCAAAACCCCAAACCATGACATTGCCCTTGTACGATCTTTTGCTGGATTCTTCTCCACTTGCCCTTTCAGTGTGCAGTTTCCCCTTACCATGCTTCAGTTTTGTGGCTGTAATACCCATCTGTGTATTGGTGAGTGGAGGCACACACATGAGACGGAAAGGGAAGGGGAGCAAGTTTCAGGTGGTGTGGGGACAGGGAAGGAGGAAAAGTGCTGTTTCAGTCTTGACCAATTTCAGACAGCTCTGAAGATGTCAGATGGGCAGATGAAGTTGTCAGATGGGCAGTGAGATGTGTGAGTCTTGAGCTCAGTCAAGAGATCATCCAACCGGTGTAGTGTACTAGATTATTAATTAATTAATTAATTAATTTTTGGCAGAACTTGGGGTTGAACTCAGACCCTTGTGCTTGCCAGGAAAGTGCTTATTCTACTGAGCCATCTCCCTGGCCC
>NDGN011556909.1:37447-48716 GCA_002564285.1 Tympanoctomys barrerae | reverse complement strand
GTGCTGGTGCCTCTTGGCCCAAGTGGATATTCCCAGGCCCTGGGGTCAGAGGGGTCTGGGTTGAAATCTGCAATCTTTGGGTTACTCATTTTAGAAGCTTAGGAAAATTACCCGGGTCTTCCTCGTGAGGCTGATGAAGTCAGGTGATGTATGGAAAGTACCGAGCAGAGCACCTGCAAGCTCGTAGCCTCTCCACCAGCGGCTGGGATTACTAGTAATATCGTCCTGGAAATGCACAGGTTTGCAGAGACCAAGCATGGAGTGATTTTGACAGCCCTGGTGTTGGTTGTGATTGGGCCAGGAGAAGGGGGACAGGTGAGTCCCCAGAGAAGAATAAGGAAACCCAGAGGTAAGGGGTCCTTTTGTGTCTAATATTTCCGAAAGTAGTGCCCATGTAGGAGTTTCTCGATGACATAAAAAGTTGATAAATATTAATCAGCTTCATTCTCACGGTTACTGCATGAAGTAGGTTTTATTCACTCAACGGACCATGAAACCAAGGCAGGGAGAAGGAAGCTATCCAAGTTACAGAGCTAGGAGGGGCAGAGCCAGGATGTGAACACATTTGGCATCTGTACTCCTAATTGCTATGCTGTGCTATTTCAGTGATGGCCATTTATGCTTATGTGTCTTCGGACAACATAGCTAACTCAATACAGATATTGGTGCCTAGAGCAATGGTAGGGTTTTACAAAAGAACTTGATTTAGGGGAGCCCTATGAGAGAAGTGATGGTAGGTGAGGTATCAGCTTTGATGAAAATCTTGCCGTGGTTCCCAGGTGACACTGGCAAGGATAGACCTGGGGGCCCTGGGGGAGGCCACTACCTCTGAACCATTGTGTGCAGCTGCTACAGAGCCTTTAAATTCTAGGGGTTTCACAGCAAGTAGATCTGCCCTAGATTGCAGCAGAGATAGGCTACTGATCTTACTCTCATCTCCTGATTCCTCTGGGAAAGGGAAAAAAAATCCCCCTTGGTGGCAGGCGTGGTGGTGCCCCCTGTGATCCCAGCATGCTGGGGCGCTGAGGAGGAGGTCACAAGTTTGGGCCCACTCCTGACAGCTTAGTGACTTAGTGAGATCCTCTCCCAAAATATAAAAAATACAATAAAGTAAGGTAAAATAGGGCTGGGGAGGTAGTTCAATCTGATGACCCAGGGTTCAAGTCTTACTACAAATAAAATAAAACAAGGAAGGAAGGAAGGATGGAAGGAAGGAAAGAAAGAAAGAAGACCTGTTGGCTTTGTCTATCTGAGGAACAGCCAGACTGAGATATGCACAATTTTAGAGATTTTCCATTTCTGTTCCTCTTCTATCACCCGTCTCCTTTCTCTTCTTTTTTATCCCCATGTCCTTCTTTCTTACTGTGCCCAAGGAAAGATTTGAGAGGGGCTGTGGCCAAGAAAAAAAGATTTCAGAGAGGCTGTGGCCAAGAATGCAAACGCCTAATTCAATTCAATAGGAAAAGCGTTTAATGCTCTAGACGGCATTTTAATTTACCTTCAGCTTTCCAGGATGGCACCTGTGGCTGCCCTGTATCTCTCCTCTGGATGTGGTCAGAAAAGTCCAAAAGCCCACATAATCCTAAATCAAGCCAGGCTTAGGCTCTCATATTTGCAGCAGATTTACCTTCCTAACAACCTGTTGGAAGTTAATATTAAGATGGGTTTGCATTCCCTGAGCAAGTGAGCATGGGCATTAGTTCATAAATTACAGAAAGCAGCATAAAATCAGCCACCCTGGGCCAGCAGTGGTGGGCTAAGGCCACAGTCCCCCAGGTCTGGATGAGGGCACTTCCCATAGGCCTTGGATCTGCAACCTGCCCAGGTGGTGCTGAGTTCTCGAATCTGGGCTTGCTGGGCTTCTTATCCAGTTTTGTCCATTTTTCTGTCTTATTCTCAGGAAAGGCGTTATGACCTCCTCTCTCCTCCCGTTCTGTGCTTGGAGGATGGTGCACTTTCAGAAGTGAACAATGACCCATGGATGAATGAGCAAGAGCTGCCATTTAGTATTTCATGGTTTGGATTATGTTAACAAATATTTACTGAGCACTTAACTAAGCTCACTGTGCTATGGGGCACAGTGCTAGGGGCTTTCAGACGATTGAGTTTCAATGGACCTCTCACCTGTTGACCAAAGGGAAGCTGAGGCTCAGAGAGATGATAGCTTTTCCCTAAGTCACTGGCTTTAGGCTCTGCATGATTTAAGTAAAGACATCTTGATTTCAGGCTTAGTTTTCTTTTCTTTCTTTTTTTTTTATGCTACTTTTCTCTGCCTTGACGACTCTGAAGGTACTTCCTCACATCTAATGTCCCAGGCTCTCACTCCTCAGCTTGAACTGGAAGGAAAGTTGCCCTCTCTCTGAGAATTCTGTCCTCATGGCATGAGACCCTAAGTTCCATCAAAGGCCACTGCTCACAATGAGGCCAGAAACGGGTTCTCTCAGAACGTGCCAGGGGTCTCTCAAGAATGTGCTAGGAGTACATGCCCCAGATGCTGCCCTGCAGATTAAAATAGTTGTCACAGTGACTAGAGAATTGAATTGGTTAAACCTTCTGGTTTTAGATTGTTTTTGGAGAGTAACTCTGTGATTTTTACTTGTCACTGGCTAAAAAGGAAAAAAAAAAAGAGTGAAACTTCATAGCTATTTTTCTTCCCTGTATGTTCATAGTGGTTATTTATATCTGGGAAGTTTCCATTGGGATTTAGTTCAGGATATAGACTTGGCAGGGTGGCTTCTGTACTCCGTGGTGACATTTGACAGACTGCAGGCAAAGCAGGATGGATTTCTAATATCGAGATGGATGGATTTGGGGGCAAAGTATTGGGATCGGACTGTATTATGAAATGGATTTATTGATCTGAATCTAGAAGCAGCACATTGCTTGTCAATTTGAGATCAGTATCAATAACATTTGATAAATTAGGGCTCCAACACTTTGCTTTGTTTGCTATATCAACTCTACTTGGCAATAACAATAAAGACTCCAGGTGGTCTATTGTGGTGGCTTATTGTGCTTGTCATGTGCTATGTGCGTGACTGACCCGAGGGCTCAGTGCTGGGATCCTGAGCTTGTCCCTGCCACCCAGAAGTGCACTGCTGTGCCTTCCTTTCTCCCCAGAATGAGACCATCCCGTGCTCAGCTGCCTTTCAACCTCAGCCTCCCGCATTAACCTTGAGATGCTGTGCCTGTGCTGTAGGTAGTGTCTTCATTTTCCAGATGAAGAAATTAAGACCCTGAGTGGTTAAATGAACAGCCCAAGGCCACATGGTGAATCTCGAGTACAGCTGGGTTCTGGACAGAGGTGTCATGGTTTCAGCATGCCAGTATGACACTTTCTTTCTCAATAGTTTCAGGGTAAATGCAGCTGAATCTGTGAAAAGCTTGCTGACTGTATTCTTTCTCCCTAGATGTGGGGAGGCGGCCATCTTGCCTCTGAGCCTTGGAAGTCTATGTCCTTGGGTAGAAACGAGGCATCCTTTGAGTTTCGGCAGAGAAGATGCTTGTCTGGTCTTTTAGCCCCAGAGCAATGTTTAGGACTTTCTCTGGAAGCCAGCCCACTGGATGCCAGCCTTTGTGGCATGGTCCTTATTGAGGACAGCTCTTAGCCCAGCCAGACAGGGGTCTGATGGGATGGTGTCTGAACACGTGGCTCTTCCTTATAATGAACTTACAGTTCAATGAGTGAGAACAATTGAATGGCAACCTGTTATCCCCAAGTCCCCTCATGAATGGGCTGGTAGGAATCTATGAAAGATAGAAATGGGCCCAGTGACTCTATGCAGAGAAGCACATCCACAAATGTCATAATACAGCACGATTGCAAGTGCCGAAACCGCATGCTGTGTGTACCCAGCCATCCTGGTAGCTCCTAAAATAAGGTGACTGAAGGTGGGATAGGAAACTGAAGAGGAAATTAGCTAGTAAAATATGGCAAAACCTTCTATAAATTAGAAGCTTGGAAAGTGCCCTTTTATCAGATTATCTAGAGACAACTTTTCATTTTAAGAACACATTTTTTTTGTTAAACATTCACCCTAATGTATTTTCATGTTTATGTTTATCTTTTCTTGCCTTAGTATACATAAACTAATAAGTGTTACTTAAATTTGCTTTTGTAGAGCTGAAGGGATTATTAGTCTTAAGACAAAATTTTCTTGATTGATCTAATTGAGAGGATACAAAGCACTGGCTGATTATCTAGAAATTTTAACGGTGTTTTTCTCTTTATTTTTCAAATACAATGGGTTTAAGAGCACATTCTCTATTATTTCACTGGTATCCTTTATTTTGGGGGAAATTCCCTTCCTTTTACTACTTGCTCTAGTTTGAATGTATCCCCCAAACTGCATTGCTGCAAATGTAGACTGAAAGGTCCTATGCTAATGCTATTTGTGTGGTGGGACCTTTGAGAGGTGACTGTATCAGGAAGGGTGTACCCTGATGGGTGAAGGCATCCATTTTGGGGTTAACAGATGAATAGGTTGCCTACAGATTGACTCTGTGGTGGAATGACCTCCCTGGTACCCAATCTCTATCTCACGTTGTGACCCTGTGCTCTCCCAAGACTCTCCCCAGGGAAAAGGCTCTCCCCAGATGTAGCCTCTCTACCTTGGGCTACATTTTTTTCTTTATAAATTACTCAGTATGTGGCATGCAGTCATAGCAGCATAAGGCAGGTGGAGCTAACCCTTCTATAGTTCCCAAGACTCACAGAAGAAAGCCAATTTCACCTGAAAATATTATTAGAAGTATGGATTCCCCTAGAGATTCAGATCTAATCAGTTTGGAGTGGCGTTCGGGAACTTCATTTCCAATAAGGACCCTGTACTTTTCTAACAAGCCCTGAAAAAAAGTGTCTCATGATCTTTGTTTCTAAGAAGCAAGTGTACTATGACCCATACTTTGGGAATAGTCACAGAGGTGGATAAATGTGCTCTGGGCAATTCTGAGTGGAGCAGGAGAGTGGGCTGTGTTTGGGGGACACCTCCCTCAGGAACGGCTCCATGAGAGGCTGACTGCAGGCTTTTAGTCTGTGACCAGCTACATAGACCATCCCACAGCAAATGCAGACCATTCCTAAGTTCACATTTGCAAACATTCATTAAAGATGTTCCCTTTAGACCCAAGGTCTGAATGAGAAACAACAATGCAGACCACAGAGAAATCTGTTTATTATTGGCACTATTTTTGTTATGGGAGGGAGAGCATTTATTTCATGCAAAGAATATATTATTTGATTAGTATCAGATTATAGGAAATCTGTGAGAAAAAACCCAATAATACTAGCAAATTATCGCATTAAAGTTATTCATCCAGCCATTTGTGTACCATATGAACAAGAAGTCTTTGAAATCTTTAGTTGTTCTGTTAAATAGAGAAATTATTCACAGGGAACAATTTCATTACTCTGAAAACAGCAACAGAACTGTGACTAGCATATGTGTGTGCATACGCACATGCGCGCGCTTCCATGCGTGTGCACACTAATATGCACTAATATGCGCATGCGTGTATGTCTATATGTGTGTGTGTGCATGCGTGTGTGTACATGTGCGTGTGTGCACGTGCGTGTGTAGGTGCATGGTTTGTGAGTGCATCAGCAAACAAGTCATGAACTAATACTAAAACAACAAATTAGCAACAATTTAATTAAGCACAATTTATGTCAAAGTATCTGAATAGGGATATGATTACATAATTATATGTAAAAATGTGAGGCTGAGGAGAGAGATTTTTCCTTTCTTGTGCTCAATTCTGCATCCTGCCAGTGTCCAGCAGCTGTTTTGCAAGCTGCCAAGCTGGGTCGTGACTTGGGCCAAATCTTTTCCAAGGGAATGGTCTGTGCAAGCTGGCGGGCTGCCGAGCTGTGTGTGGTCCTGCAGCAGTGAATGAGTAAGTCAGAGTTAGAAGTTGCAAATGTGCCTCAAATTAACTTCTGCATAGTAGGGAATGAACCTGGCACAATTTAAAGTCCGGCTCGCCGACAGCCTTCTCGTGTGGTGGCAGAATCCAAGAGATGATGAGCTATGAAGGCTGGGTGGGTCTTGCAGCTTCCACAGGGTATGAACTCAGTGTGCTGTGCTTGAAATGTCACATTCCGTGAGCTCCTGGAATTACCAGGCTCAGGGTCATCTTTGCTGGGGCTCTATTCACATGATGCAAGCCCTTGCTTATCTGACCAGGTCTAAAATAAGACACCCTGGCGCTTTATTTATGAGCTCTGGCCACCCAGGCCCATGATGTGAGTAACCCTGGGGTACCCGGCATTTGAGCAGTTCAGTTCCCATTAACTGTCTGTTTCTAAATGGGGCAAAGCGTTTACCCAGCACACTGCGCAGCCCACGAGCGCACAAAGCAGTCTGTTGTGCTGTCACGGGGGCTGATTTCCATGTAATGTGACCCAGCTGTTGAAAGCTGCGGATTGTTGGTTTCTAATGTTAGTTTTCTCCTTCTCTTTTTTGTTTTCTTTTTTCATGTCCTCTTCCCTCTTCCCCTTTCTTTTTCTTTTCTTCTCCTCTGTTAAAAAAAATTCCAGTCATAAAAAAAGAGCCTTGACTAATTCCAGATATTGTTAAGCATGTAACTATGTACTAAGAAGTTATGTGCAGTTTCCCTTTTCAAGGTAGAAGGTCACCAGTTGATGGCAAGGAACCGTTTGACATAATGGTAGAGGCATCCTGCATACAGAGTCTCAGGGTTGGCACTATTAATATTTTGAACCTGTTGCTGTGAAGGCTGTCCTGTGAATCTGGGTCTTTGTCGATGAGAAATCTCGCCACCTCACACCAAGATTGTGGATACCGTTATCAGATCTGGCGTTGAAGGCAGAAAGCCTGGGTTTGAACCCTGGGAGCTGCGCTTCACAGCTGTGTGATGTGGGGTAAAATACTCAAGGTAGCTAAGCCTTAACTTTTTCACCTATTAAGCAGAGGTAATACATAATTTATAAGGTAATTAAAAACCAATGAACTAATATGTGTAAAGAAAATGGTACATAATACACCCACAGAAATTGATGATCTGATTATATGACCCGAAATATGAAATATTAGGGTTGTTAACTTCTGCAGGCAGAGAAATAAAAGGCAGTGTTGTGGGCGCCTCTGGTCTTGTGTCGTGCAATTCTGCTTCGTTCTTCTTTGTCTGTCTCCCTCTCCCAGCCATGCTCATATTACAGAAACAGACTCACTGTGGCCAAAGACATGCAATTTGGAGAATGGAAAGAAGCACGGTGGAAGGCGTAAAGGAGGCGTAGCTTGGTAGGACCCAGAAGAGAGGTGGGCAGTTCATTTAGTTTCCTGAATATGACAATATAGGAAGAACAAAGAAACCCTCGTTCCACCAGGGAGCTGAACCCTATTCTCCACACCACAAAATGCCAAATCCACCTTGTATCTTTCTCTTCAGGAGAAAGCAAAATTGTTTTCCTTATTCAGGAGTGTGGGTGACAAATGTTAAGTCTGCTTTCTTAGGAAACAGCTGGAAAAAAAAACAAAAAACAACCCCAGACAAAATGATTTCATGTGACTAGCACAATTCTCTGCCTGACTCTTCAAAGTCTGAGTCGTTTTTGAGCTGTATCTGAATCTAAAAATAAGGGCCAAGTGGAGCAAGGAGCAGACAGACAGCTGGTTAGGACCATAATCTCTGGTATCACCTTTAGCCACCAAACTCACATTTTACAGTGTCTCGAGGCTGTTACTTGCCAGCAATTAATGGCCAAAAAAACCCCATTCTTCCTCTTGGCCTTAAAATTCCCCGTCAGAATCTCATTTCTGCACCACTCGCTGCCACTGACCCACCATCTTTCTGGTCTTGCCTAGTTGCACTGTGAGAGTAGGAAGGGGCAAGAGAGACCATCATGTTCATTGGTGGAATTGTTGCCAGGCTTTTCTGGGCGACATGTCTTATGTTCCTTCTCTGTGTGTGAATGCAGAGACGGAGAGCTCCCTGTGTAAGAAGTAGGGTGCTTATCTGCTGAACCCTGGACTGTACTTGTTAGAGACATGGAAACCTGCCTCTCATCTCTGTATCTACCCTGAGCGCTGCCTCAATAACTGCGCTAACAACACTCTGTGTGCCAAGATCCAAACATAGCTTCTGCCCTCAAAGGGTAGGTAGTGATCATGGTGATGTGTCGACTGGAGGCAACTGTTCATTCTTCCATTGGGTGAGCACTTGGGAGCCATTCTGATGAAGTAGGCGCCTTGCTGGTGGCTGGAGGTGCCGTGGAGCTAGAGCAGCATTCTTTCTCTGGGGCGTCTTCCATCTAAAGGAAGAGGGAAAGGGGTGCGGCTAGGGGTGCAGCTCTGCGCGTGAACGCAAGAGTCCGCGTGTTACTGAGACCTGCCTCTTTCTTTACCTCTCTGCTTCTGTCCCCCAGCCATGGGATTTTCTAAAAATGGATTAAATGTAGTCTAAGACACGTGATTGGAGAATGGGAAGAGAAATGTTGTTGGCACTGAGGCCAGTGAGAGGACTTAAGAGGTGCTGAGGGCTGAAATTGGCAGACGTGGTCACCGTCAGCCACGGACTAGGTCAGATCAGTGGGTGGAGAGGACACACTGAAGTGAGTGCTGTGGGAACATGGAAGACAAGGCACAGACTGCAGGTGACAGTGTGGCATTCTTCCTAGAGATGGTGACACCTGACTCCTCCAAGCTAGCCAGGGAGGAAACGGCAACTGCAGCACTAGGCAGCGTGGAGACCTGCATGGGGTATTGGGGACATATCAAGTTATCTTTCATTGTCCAGAGCACAAGGACAGAAGTTGTGGTGACTGTTGTGAGGGTACAAGGTGACAAGATGGCCTCAGCCTGGTGGTCGAGAAACCTGGAGAATGTGGGAGGTTGCTCAGCCCCATCTTGCAGAGGACGCTTTGCAGGAGTTCTGAGTCAGAAAGCAGGGTCTTTAGCCAGAGGTTTAACACTGTGGTGGTGGGGACTGGAGGCCGAACACTCAGTGCCAGATCTGCGCAGCAGCCAGGGCAAGGGTGAAACAGAGCCTTCACCAGGCACCTGTAGCTGCTCAAGGGAAGACAGTCAGCAGACATGAGATCTAGGGCTCTCCCAGGCCCAGATGTGCAGACTGGCCTCCATAACAGCTGGACAAATGCTGCCTTGCTGTGACTGGGATCTCAACAAACTGTGGCTTGGAAATAAACATTACAGGGGAGTAAATGGCTAAAATGTATTTGGCCACCTTGGGAAGGGACAATGAGCTTTCTTCATTCTATCTGCTCTTCAGAATTCTTCATGCCCCTGTTTGCTCCCCTGGTCCAGAGAGGTGTGTCACTTATAAAATGCTGCATCCTCTCCCTGAAACATCTGGATGTTCAAAGTTGCACAGATTGGACATCTGGATCTTAGCTTGGAGTTTGGCCTCTTCTTCCAGATGTTCTGGGTCCTTGGGATAAAACCCAGGGGTCCTTGTGAGTGGCCATCTCATAAAACATGATGCTTACCAGGGCTGGAGCTGCAGATGAATTCTGAGGGGTAGAAAGATAAATCAACTTCAAACAAAGGTGTTATTAAATAACCAAACTAATTAAGGCTCCAAAGGGATGGAGGAATTTTTTTGTTTGTTTGACCAAAAGGCTTATAAAATAGTGTATTTGAGCTTTTTAGGAATAATTTCTCAGGTGAATATTTGCTTTGAGTCATGGAGGGTAAGGAGGTCAGGGGCAACCATGGTGTTATGCCCAGAGAGGGAATTCCAGATGAATTCAGCCCATCCTTTAACCTGGATGGTAGAAAAAGAGCCAAGGACCTTGACTCTTGAGTCTCTTCTTTCCTCAACAGCATTTTTTGGAGGGGTTACAAAAGTATGTTCCAAGCTTTTTGATTAACCTGTTGTGATCTTTGGTGAAACAAGGATCCACAAGGGTTTCGGGTAATCATTGAAACACAGGAATTATACACAAACTTTAGAGAAGCGCTGCTATGTCATACATCTGGGGCAGTAGAAAGATGCATGAAAGAAGGCACTGAACCAATACATTGACAGCAAAGTGCCCTGGCCGCTTCTGGAACTGAGGGTAGGCTGAATTTTCAGCCACTGCTTAGCAGCAGAGAGAGTTTCTCTTGTGCCCTCAAGTGCCTGTATCTTTGGATGTGACTGTCACAGGCTATGACACAATAGTCTCAGAGTTAGGTGAGGTTGCTCCTGAGGTCTAGGAAGAGCCCCCCACCCCAAAGTCCCTGTCCAGGGCACCAGGTCTGCAGAGAGGCTCTCCTCTCCAGAGAGAACAGCGCTGCCTCAGGCCAAGCGTGTCTGGCTGGTTTCACTCCTCAGCTAGAACCGCCTCCGTCTGAACTCCTGTCAAGGCAAAATTGCTTTATTTCCTAATTCTGATGATATTAGCAAATACATGTAATGGGGAATAAAATTAATCAGTTTGTGCTTGTGAAATTGCCTCCTGTTTACCTCAGCCTTGTAGCGATTTTTTCCCCCTCCTACAGGGGTTATTTTAATTAACAGCATGAATTTTTGGTAGTTTAATTTATTTTATGATTGTGTAAAAATACTCCTTTGTAAGGGTTTATATATAACTAGCCAGCTAATTAGCAGTAATATTTTAACAACAGCTGTAGAAGCAGGGCGTCCCATGAAACATGGCTTCTCCCTTCAGACTGCCAAGATATATATTGCTACCTTTTCTTATCAGCTCTGGCTGAAGGCAACAAAGGAGGGTAGTGTGCGCATCAGATAATTAAAACAGAAGTAAGCATTCAAGTCCTCCTCTCACCTGACACACACAACTTCCTAAGGACTTCTGGGTCTCCAGGCCTCTGATTTAGGATGCTATCTTTTTTGTGTTGACTTCTCCCAAAGTTGATTATGTATTCCTCGTGGGCCTCTGTGTAAGATATACCCTTCTAGAAAATTATGGGTAGTCTTTTAAGGGCATTAACTTGAGCTAATGACAGTCACCAACATTTGTGTTATACTTTGCATTCATGCAAGGCATGAGATTCACCTTACATTCATTTAATGAGCTTGAGTTCAAGTGTAAAGACTGGGGAGAGGGTGCAGAGGCAGGGAGAAGAGGAGGCTGGGAAAATGCAGAGAAACGGGAACATGGAGGGAAAGAGAGGGAAAAGAAGAGGGAGAGGGGTGGGAGCGGGTAGGGTGGGGAGAGACAGAGAGAGATGAGAGAGACAGAGACAGACAGACAGAAAGACAGGCAGACAGAGAGAGAGAGGCAGAAGAAGAGGGGGAGAGAGAGAGAGAGAGAGAGAGAGAGAGAGAGAGAGAGAGAGAGAGA
>NDGN011556909.1:12599-37397 GCA_002564285.1 Tympanoctomys barrerae | reverse complement strand
GAGAGAGAGAGAGAGAGAGAGAGAGAGAGAGAGAGAGAGAGAAGCGCCCAGCTCTGTTGCTAGCAGACATTCTCAGCTTGCCCTCTTCCCAGTCCTCCTTTCCTCCTGACCAAGCAGCTCCTCTTGCACATTGGGGTTTGGTTGCAGAGGAAGTACACTCAGCAGCCTCATTTTTACTCCACTAGCTAAAGCCACCATTTAAATTCTAGAGCTCAGCTTGAATCTGCACACTTTGCTCCACACATGTGCAGATCTAGATTCTCATTCCTGAATAAGCTGTGGCCCTCCAAGCCCTGTGAAGGTGGAAATGCTGAGCCCTCTTTCATAGCCCTAACCTTATTTTATAGACTGGGACATTGAAGCTAGAAAAGTCAAGTGATGCCTGAGAACCACGCAGCAAGGTAGTGCTGGGGAGGTAACAGGAACTTCACTCAGTCCTTCAGTGTCTGTGGCTCCTCTTCCTGCCTCTTGCTTGCCAAGTTTCTCCTCGTTTCCCAAGGGGGCACAGCCCTCTTCCTCCTGTGCACCCCTGTGGCTCAGTATGCAGCACAACCCCAGCTTTCTCATGTGTCTCCTTTTCAGGCTCATAGTCTGTTGGCTCTGTGGCAGCAGGACCCCTCTCCTTGCACCTCACCTGGTGCCTGGTTCCCAGTGAATGCACAGGAGTAATTACGGTGTGGATGCATCAGATCATTGGAAGTTGAACCCGAGTTTCCAATGCATATTTCTACATAATGAGTCTAAACTTCTGATTAATTGCTTGATATCCAACTTATTATACTAATAGTTCTGTCTAAAATGACTACACATGCTGTGATAGCATAGGGTCTGAAACACCATAATGGCTCCATTTTTAGCTAGAATTATCTCAACTGAAGAACAGGTCTATAGGAAACACAATGTGAAAATTCCCCCAAAGTATCTAAGCCCCTAAATCTGGGCGTCACTATATCTATACTTACAGAGGCACGTGTGTACACATAGGCAAACAGGCAAGCTTGGTAGCCCTTGGTAGGGCTCATGTCCCAGATCTGCTGGTGAAGATGCTCAGGGCAGAGGCAGGATGTTCCTAAGAAGCAGAGTCTGCTTGCACGTCCGATCTCTTCCATGACCAACATCCTTGGCTAGATTTGCACAGCATTTTGTATTTTACCTACACAGACTGGCCGGCAGCTTGCTTTGCCTGGTGCTGCTTATCCAAATCTGGGCCCCCACGAGTCAGTACCAAAGTGGAGCAGGTATTTGCTCTATGTGTGATAAGCGGATGAATGGTTTCCTAAGCGTTCGCCTAACTGGGGAGTGAGCCCCATTATTATCTCTACTTGGCAAAAGCAAAACTTGCAGAGAGGTAGTGTTTCTGACAGGCTATCTCCAGAGAGGTTAAATTTCTTAGCTTTTCAGCGACGGTCAGGAGTCAAACCTGCCAAAAACACTGCGTGGTTTTATCTGTGTAAATAGAGTCTCCAATCATGTCTGCACAGTGTGTGTGTGTGTGTGTGTGTGTGCGTGCGCGCGTGTGTGTACATGCATGTGCAGATAGTAACTAAGTATTAATGCAACAGATACTGTAGTTTTGTTAGAGGTGAAGCTTTGTGTTAGGCAAACGTCAGTTCAAAAGGCCTCTCTTCCATTTATCATCTGTGTGACTTTTGGTAAGTTAACTAACGTCTCTGTGCAGCGCTGTCCTCTTTTGCTAAATGGAAGCAGTACTAGCACCCATGTCGTGGTGGTGTTGTGAGGACCATGGGAGACAAAGCAGTTGACTGACATGTCCTCAGGTCCCAGTGACTGTCCCCTAAAAAGTGAGTGGTGTCTCCTTCCTTTTGTCCCTAACAGCAGTGTGCTCATGCTGGTTACACTGTCCTCATTTGGAAAATGACAAACCGGTGATGCGCCGTGTAAACCTCCTTCCAACTTGAAAACTAGAGACCCCAGCCTACTTCCATGGTGCCTCCCCCATGCAAACTCCCCTCAGTACTTCTGAAACGCTTTCGTTCTCTGATGAAGGGAGATAATAATGGTGTGAAGTGGAAAGAGAGAAGAGAAGAGGAATTAGAAGAGCTTCAGGGAGCGAAGACGCAGGAGAGGCATCGCATGACAAGTGACTAAATTGACCATTACAGGTATCGAACTCCATTTGAAGTGTAATAGTAGGTGAGCACTCGGCCCTATGAAACCCATATCTGGGTATCAGCTTTCCCTGAACGCCATCTCAATTAATGGGAGCCGAAGGAGGGGAGGAGTTTGGCTAGGCAGAAAGAACAGTAGAAAAGACAAGAAATATGAGTGCATAATACTGTAATTACAGGAAAACCACTGTGACTGAGAGCCTCTAGCTCCATTCTTTTCATTTCTTTCTGCGTTAAACAGCATAAAGCAAGAACTGTTACAAAAAGTAAATAGAAAAAGTGACATTTCTTTAAAAATCCTTTGAAAAAAAGCCAAAGTTGGGGTTTCTTTTGATGGGGAAGCAATAAAATGTTAGATAATTCTGAGGTTCTCACTGCAAGAAAACAATAATTATATTTTGTATTTTATTATAATAATAGGTTCCTGGCTAAATGCACAAATCTAATAAAACCATAATACCAAGCTACAATGGGCTTCATGAATTGGAAATTTAAATGTTTTTGGCATCTGCCATGCAGCTCCCCAATAATAAGATCTATAATTTCCTGATAAGCTTGTGCACCACTCCTGTGACTTTCACTCTATAAAAGAAAAGGCCACAGCCTTTTTTCAGCATTCATGTTAATTTTTTCCTGGCTTTGCTAACTTCATTCCTTCATGTCTAAACCTTTCGTCATTTAAGAAGCATTGGAAGTACTGAGAGATTTTATGACTTTTAAAAGGATTTTGAACATATAATTAGCTGTCCCCACCTGAACATAGTGAAACATCTGGAGGTTATTTAAGAGTACCTCCGAAGCATGGTGTGTCACTTGTACATGTGTAAGGAAAACAGTGTGTTTGCAAATGGAACAGGAAGAGAGTGTGTGTTTGTGAGTCTCAGGGTGCAGAGAGAGAAAGTTGCTGTTTTGGTTGGAGTGGCTGACCTAAAAATTTGTCTGTTTCCACTAACATAGGGCACAGTGTAACTAGTGTTAGTGTTGGTGTGGCCAGGGGGATGGAGGGCCTTCCTGCCTTCTTTCCTTCCTTGCCCTCTGCAGCCGTTCTCTGAGAGGCCTTTCCACTGTGCCATTTCCACCTAGGAGCCATCCCACCACGGGCTGAACTCAAGGGAGTGCTAAGCCCAATACACCTCTTCCTTTCAATGGCAGATGTTGAGTATTATTCCAGTGAGGAACGGTGACCAATACAAGTACCGATATTCATGAAGTCCCCTTCAACTAGGATTCCATTTTATGACTGCCCTTCATGCCAAGTGCCCAAGGGGATACATGAAGAAGCCACTAGGACCATCTTCTATCCTGAGAGCCACAGGGCACTTGATGGGTAGCCTGAAAGTCTGGGGCTCTTGGCACAAAGCTTCCAGGCATCCAAGTTTTAAAGCGACTGGCTTAGCACTATGTGTACCATGCAACTCCCTTCCTTTGACTCCCTCTCTTAGCTGATACGACACCATCCACAGTGAGTAGCTCTTCCTTTGGGCTCAGGTGGAAGGGACTTTTAAATATTGATAGAACTTACTCGCTAATGAGGGAGCTTGAGAAATCCTCTCCATACAGTCATAGAATGAGGGGAAATACACACCGGAAGAACTGGTTGTGTCCCCGGGCCCCTTACCCACATACCACGTTCTATTCTCCTCTCCAGCTTGGAAAAGGCAGCTTGGCTGAGTGGAGTCACCTGCTGTGATCACTTCCTTGTCAGCTGCAGATGAGTCTACCTTGCCTTTGCCTCCCAGTCTCATTTAATTAGATATAAACCTACCTCAAAGTCAATTCATTCTGTTTCTTAACATTGACCGCAGCTCCTCTTTTGGCTACCTCCTTGCCTTTCCCTGTGATTGAAGCAGTGCGGTTTGATAATTCATTTTGTTCCGCCACTATTGATTTGGTGGCTCTGATCCAAAATTTGAAAATTTCTCTCCAGGTTGTTCTTGCCCTTGGTTTTTAAAAGACATTGCATAAAATGAAGGGTGTAGGTCAGAAATAGAAACATCAGTGCTACTTTAGGGTATGAGGGTCCACTTTCAATTGTGAGAGAGGCTTATTGTTAATTACAGAGATTTCCAAGGGCATCACACACTTCTCAGGCGGTGGCCGGCAAAAATCCTCCTTACAAATGCTTTCTAAACTGAGAATGGATTTGAAAGACCATTGTCTGCTCAGGCTCAGAAATTATTCCCTCATAAAGGACTTGTGTAAAGGTTTTCAAGATACCTTTATGTGAAAGATAAACTATATTAAGGGCCCAAGGGCTTCTGCTCACCACATTTTTACTGAAGGTTTCCTTTCTTGATTCTTGTAAATGTCAGTTCCTTAAAGCCACCGCCTCCCTTGGTTTAAGGATTCTGAACCCCAGTGTGAATGTTTCTCTGACATCTTCTCTTTTTGTTCTGGGTACATTGGGGAGTGGTTAGTAGCCAGGAGAGTTTCCTCTGCTTCTTACTGAAATGAAATAATCAGTGGCCTCTTATCTTGCCTTGAAATAATCTTCCTAAAAAGAATATTTCAGAAACTCAGGAATTTGTGTCATGGGCCTCCTCTGGAGACTAATGTTTCTCCATTAATTCTCTAGAATATCATATTTGATTTTCATGATGCAAATAGTCAGAAGAAGGGGCCATTCTTAAAAGCAAAGCAAAGAAAAAAAATGATCATTTTGGGTTTCATTTTTCCCAACTAGTATGGCAAATGGAACCAGCGACCTCTGGGGACTTTGATTGGCTCTCATGAAAGCGCAGGAAATATTAAGAGAATGCGCTACTCACTGCAGGTATCTTATGTGAGTATGAGGATGGAGTGTTGAAGTAGCACATAACCGTGGTCGTGTGCAAGCTTCCTTTCTCCTCCTTTTAAGGAACAAAGCTAGAATTTGCGACACTGCTTTATATTTTTAGAAAACTGGTGGTAGGTATCTTCCACAAAAACTTATTTTCTACAGGAAGCTCATTTCTTCTCTCTCTTTCTCCCCGGCTAATTTGATATCATTGGTCTCTATAAATAAAACAAGCCTGTAACGCCAGTTGATCATTGGCTCTGAGATCAACTCAGTCTTGACCTCCCTCCAGTAATGAACTTAGTTTCCTGTGATTCAAGAGTGAAACCATAACCAAAGAAGCATTTTTTTGAAGCTAAAGAGAAAAGTCAAGATGCAGCCACCACCTCAAGACCTTTAAACCATTTCCCTCCTGTCAATCAGAAGTATCATAAACAGGTAGGCCAGAGGTGTTTAGAAGCCTCACTGGCTGTCAGCCATGAGAATCCAGTCAAAATTGGGGAGAACCGTTACTGTGTTTAGTATTCTGGCTTGATGCAGCAAGATCCGAGTCTACCCATTGTGATTTCACTTCAATAGGGCCTCTAGATTCTTAATTACAATGTGGGCTAATTATGCAGTCCAAGTTCGACAGTGCACTGGATTTGCACAGCAGGTCTCTCCTCCTCACTGGCATTATTGTATTGGTTTTCCCAACCCCGTCAGACTGAGATTTAAATCCTTAACCTGACATTCATTGTGTTCCATGTATCAGCTTTTCCTGCCTTTCTGAATTACGTGCCCAATAAAGTTCTCATTTCTGTCATAGGTCAGGCCTTGGTCTTTTATAAATTCTTAGGCTGGGGCCATTTAAGTTCTGTTTTTGATTTTATCCTGCCTCTTCAAATTATTTGCCTGGTAAGCGCTTTAACTTTGTGGCCTTTAGCCCTCACTTCTTAGGCTATTAATTTTTTTTTTTTTAACCTAAGTGACCACTGAAGCAAATTTATAGAAAATCTCACTGACAATGAGGTTGAACCATTCTGGAGAGAGAAGAGAAATATTGAGAAGGTCTTCAAATTGTAGTTATTTGTTGTGCATGCGTGCATGTGTGTGTATGTGTGTGTGTCCCACATTAGCCCACGAGGGTGCCGCCAGCTATGAGATCCTGGTCCATGTAGAATGGTCACCAATCACACATTTTTGTGTGATTGCCAGCCATTTTTTTAATGTCTTGCCATTTCAAAGGCCCAGAGTCTTCCTTTTTTACTAAACTCAACTGAGAGAAGGAGCAAGGTAGTCTGCGAGAGCAGAGAGCACCCTCCGTTATAATCGGTATTCTGTCTGAAAAGCTTATGACAGACACACGAACAGGCCAACCTATCTTATTGTATGTCCTTGGCCATTGGGTGATTTGTTAGAACACTTTTGTTTTTGGTATAATCTGGAAAGAAAAAATCTCAGATCTTATTTTATTTGTTTATATGAGGCTCTTTTTTTTTCTTATTTGTGCTTATAAATATGTGCTTATTTGCCTTAAGGGAGGCTTTTTGGGTTTATTCTACAAATTCCAAAGACATATTAGAGACATATTATTTATGGCTTCTCTTTAAGAAGAAAGGGCCCCCATGGCCACAAGGAAGGGCCTCAATTCTCTGTTGCTAGGTCTTCATAGTCCCAGGGCTGTGACACAGAATTGAGGATCTCTTGAGGATATTCTGGTGGGTACTGGACATTCTAAGTCAACTCCTGTTGGCCTTAAAGTCCCCTCCCCAGCTCTTTACTGCACGTACCTGTCTTTGACCCTTTTAGTTGAGACTTTGCTTTTTGTCAGCTAAATATATATATGCAAATATACTAGAAGGCACTAATTAGTCCATATGTATCCCTTTTAGATAAAATATTTGCATTTTTACAGATCCTTTTTAATGCCCCAAGTCAAAAAGGTGGAGCTCAGGTTCAGCGTTCTGTTTGATGCTGTGAATCTACTTTAGGCCAGGCTGAGAATATGCTGCTTGGCATAGTGTAGGACTAAACCAATTCCATTAAGACAGTAACAGCATGTCTTTGCAATTAAAAAAAAATCTATTTATGTGTTATGTGTGTATATATATATATATATATCTATATATATATCTGGGTGGGTAGCTTATTGATCCCTACAGCTACTGAATTTTTATGTGCCATTTATGATTGTTCCTGCAATATAGTGAAATATTCAAGGCAAATTTGATCAGTGTTTCTTAAAAAGGTCAAGTGTTTCTGTATAACGTTAGTCTGAAAACAGTCCAGGATGTTCTCTGCCAGTCCGAAGGGAGCTGGACAGCGATAGGTGACTAATAGAGTTCCAAATTGGAGGCAGGAGACATGGTGACATAAGAGTTTAAGCAAACCTGGCTCTATATCAATAGTTAAACTGATCTGAGGTCTCTTGGAGAAGGGGACGATGCAATTCCATGGGGTCACTTGGTGGTGCAAAGAATGAGGTGTGCTTCTCTTCTCTTGGATTTTTCAGTAGTCCTCCCTTCCCCCCTCCCAGGAATTGAGGACAGGCAGCGATTATGACAACAGCTGCTCTGCTACAGCCTAATTCAGTCACGTCACATTCTGAACTGCCTGGTAATTTCATTGTCACCCTGAAAGACAGACTGAGACATATTTCAAAACAGTGTTTCATGGTGACCTGAAAGGTTATGTATTTGAAGAGGGCCATAGGAAAGAAGACAGTGTATACTATTTTGTATGATTTTGAAAAGTTTTTCTCTTAAATTGAAGGGAAAACAGGAAAAAAATATGACCAAATGTAGGGCTATTTTCTTTGCTAGAATAGTTGTTACTTTTTTCCCCCTGGAAAAATAAATAGGTTACTATCTAGGTCTTTGTGTTTCTCTTCCTCAACTTTATTGTAAGTCTTGTCAGTTTCACTCAGGCAGTATTATATTTGAGGAGAAAAGGATTGGATTCTTAGTTAGCAAAAAGGGAGAAGAAAAGCACATGTCCCAAATACCTCAGTAATGTTGAGTGATATTCTTACTTTCTGGGGTACCTTATAGAAATATACTTTCCTTCGGGGTAGGAGTAGCCCTTATGACATTTGACCTCACCTGTAAACTGCAACTGGACAGCTAATTTGGGAAGTATTGTAATGCACCCCCATTCTAGAGAATATATAGCACAGAAAAATCCAGAATTGTCAACTCTCTCTCTCCCCCAAGATTTCTGGGATTGAGCCTTTGGAGGTGGGTCAGTCTGGGCTTTGTCAAGTTTCTGAACTGAGTATCCTTAGGAGAGAGACCAGATCTGCCTGGAGAATGCTTACATATGTTGGGAAGACTGAGGCCCCATGGCCCTGAATGGTCTGAGTTCTTTAATGACTTTTAATAGGTAGACAACTAGATATATTATGCATAGGAAAATAGAGGAGCTATCCTGGTTTCATGAAATGAGGTAATGACTGAGCTCAGAGCTCCCTAATTGCAGATGTTAGTGGAGGATTCCATAGCTCTGGAGTGGTTTTGAGACTGTGAGACTCAGGAGGCAAGCAAGGACTGAGCATTGCAGGTGCCTGACTGTAAGCCTGTGGATTTTCAGCCTTTTTTCTGGAAGTGTTATGGAACCCTTTTTCCTATCTTGTGGCTTGGATCATTCTGTCTTTCCCCTGCTCCTTTTCTGTACTTGATGAGAGCTTTCAGATTGAGAAGTTGTAGTGACATCATTTTTGTCACACCATAAAATTTACCTTCTAAAACAGGATGTTATGATCCGTCCCTCTGGAGTACCGCTCCTTGATCGACAACTCTTCCTTGTCATCATACTTTGAAATAATAGCACAGCTAACTGACTTGAGAGTGTGCACTTGGTAGTTATCTCTGTCTGACCTAACCAGGTTTGTTTTACGACAACAAGATGCGAGTCACTTGGGTGACATCCTTCACTTCTGGATCCTTGCTAACTTCTGCCTGAGTCCCCATCCCTTTGTCCCTTCTTGCACTGCTCAGCAGCCTTCCTGTTCACCCCCAACCTATTGTTCTCAGGCTCCCTTCCTGCTCTGGATGTACTGGCAATTTAAGCTAGAGACCAAATGCTGGGACACAGGCAGGCACTGGGTGGGGGTGCTTCCAAGCATCCCAGGTAGGATGAGGGAGAAGTAGCTCAACTCCTGGCCTTAAGTAAATGGACATGTTTCTTGCCCTTTCTCCTCTTGTCTTTAAAATAAAGTACTGGGTTGAGGAGATATCTGGGCAGTCTAAGCGCTTGCCTGACAAGCACAAGGACCCAAGTTCAATCCCTGGTACCACATACAGTGCTGGCCACTGAAACGGTGTGGTAGGGAATTCCTGTAATCCCAGCACTGGGAAGGCTGAGACAGGATCACAATGAGTCCAAGTTGCATAGGAAGATCCTGTACCAAATAAATAAATAAAAAAAATCTTTTAAAAATAAACCAATCATGTCAGATGAAACTGACTGTTCTTAAACTTGGTCTCAGACTCTTGGCCTATCCATGTCCACCTCAGAGGGAAAATTTAAGGGTTCAAGAGAATCATTTCTGAAGTTGAAGGCTTTTCCTGTTTGGTATTCATTTCACAGGCAGGTTAAGGATTTAAACATGATCCTTCTCACCCCCAAACATGTGTTATTCTAAACACCAGGGCTTGTTTATACACATGGAGTCATTGCAAGAATGACTAAGGATGATAAAATTGGAATGTGTTGCTAAGAGCAGCACTGCAATCAATAGGATTGCAATGGTAATAACACCAATGCATCTAGTTAAAGAGATGTAAATTGCACTTCATTTGAAAGCGGGTTAGAAGCACAATGAAGCAAGGTGGGATGAGGCTCTGAGCTGCCCTAGAGTGGTAATGAGTTTTGATGCTGGCCCTGGGACTTTGGGTTTCAGGACTGCATTTCCAAAAATTCCTTAGGCTACTATGTTGTCCCTTTCTAAGGAACTGGGATCCCAGAGATCAGTATGATTTATTAAATGGAAGGCTTTCCCAGCCATCATCAACTGTAGGTCTTTAAAGAAAGATCTGAGACGATGTGCCATTGGGGATCACTTAGGCTGCACCTTAAAATCACCTAGAGAATGCTTATAAAGGGGCTGAAGAGTCACCCCTAACAAATTAAATATGAGCTTCTGGGAGCTGGGCGAAACCTCAAGCAGTGCTCTCAGGTTACTCCACCTTACAACCACTAGCTGTAGGGCTGCCTCCTCAAGTGAGGGAATCAGGTGGGCTGCTTGTGAAAGAGTTATTGACTCAGAATCCCATCTGTAAGAGCCTTGCTATCTTCACTTAAAACAAATATTGGAGGTGACCTTGAGAACAACTGGAAAACAAAGATAAAACCACCAGCAAACAAGTAGATGAACTTTGGTTGATAAAATCAACCTTTGTGAACAAGGACAATTTATAGCCTTAACTGATTTGTGATAATTCATATTAATTGAACTGGGTTCAGTAAGGTAGCATTAGACTAAGACCAGGGCTAATCCTCATTCTTGAGGACCTCTGTGGGGTCCTACTCTTATTTCCTGCTGGAGCTTTGAAGAACTTAAGAAATAAAAGAATTAAAATGGAGACCTAACGTAGACTGTTAGGACTGTATCCTCACTTTATCCATTGCAGCAGATCTTGTGTTGGTCATGAGAAGCAAATGCCCATCAAGGTAACACAGGATGGGGGCCAGCCAGATACATCAGTGGACTAAAGTGCCTGCTTAGGCAGAGTACAGGGACCAGGGTTCGATCCCTGCCACCACAAGCCATGCTGGCCCCTCCCCCAGGCCTGCTGAGACAGCAATTGAGACTGGGCATGGTGGCATGTGCCTATAATCCCAGTGCTGGGAGGTTGAAAACAGGAGGCTCCCTACAAGTCAGTTCTACATAGCAAGACCCTGTAGACCCTGTACTAAATACATAAAGAAAAGAAAAACCCAGGATTGGCCAGATTTAGTTATATGGTCAATGAAAAATGCTCCCTTCCTGCTGGGGATGGATGGAGAAACTAAGAATGCTGCCTTTTAAGTTTTGCTCATGACCAAGATGAGTGAAATGAGATAAAGGATGATCAATTATTTCCCCAAATTCAGGCAGATGACTCACTTCACTCCTATTATACAGAAATGGAGAAAGGCATCAAGTTTCCCAGAGAAAATATGTCCTTGTGGAAACCAGAAGCAAGAAAAAGTGTTTCTCTCAACCCAAGATTTCTTAGACTGTTTTCTGTTGGTATAACTACATTCTACAGACTGGCTAATTTATAAGGCACAAAAATAGTCTAAGTTTGTATGATTTGTGAATAGAGAGCTCATGAATTCTAAATGCATGGCTCCAGCACCTTCTCAGCCTCTGGTGAAGGTCTTCTTACTGCCAGTAATACAATGGAGAGCATCCTAGGATGAACCCCAGCTGATGTCTCTCTTCCTCTTCTTGTAAAACCAGTAATGTCATCATGGAGACTCCATTCTCCTGACTCATGTAATTCTATTTACTCCCAAAAGACCCTACCTCTGGTATTTGGTGATAGGGCCTTTAAAAATTTACAGATTTGGTGAATGATATACAAATTGCTGATTAAATTTCCAACCAAAGAATTTCGTGCAGCCCTAGCACCAGGCACTCCCATTTAGACCCCTACAACTCATGTACCAAGTGCCCTTCTCTCTGGATGCTGCCCTCAGATTATTCATTAGTGTTCAGTTTTCCCTCCCAGGTGAGGAAGATCCTGGAGTCTGTGCTGCAGCTGGGAGTTGGGTGTTTGGAGGCCTGAGCTGATGCTGGGAATAAGGTGATGCTTGAGGCCCTTCCTTCACTCGACAAAACAAATCTCAGTATTAAATTCACCCTGGTTTTGTAACAGCAGCATGATGTTGGAGTTAGCATTGTACATTAGCATCTTATTGGATGTTCCCAACAACTTGGATTTCTTCTTGTTATTATGTATTCACTTTAGAGAGGAGGCCACTGAGCTATAGAAAGGCTAAGTCATTTGCTCAGTGTTATATTCTGAGAAGTGTTGAACTAAGAACTCAAGGCCATCTTCCCTGAATGCAAAGTATGTGGTTTTCCTCAATATTTTATGTTCTCCTACACTGCGGAATAATGAAAAAGATAGGAGTTCTCTCTTTTGCTTAAGACCCCAAAAGATGTTCCACTTGGAGAGGAGGGAGGGTGACTGAGTTCATGCGCCCCTGTGTACTCCTCTCAACTCCTGCCCTACACGCATCGTTTCCTATAGACATCACAGCATCACAGACCTGAAGCTGGAAGGGGCTGAGCCAGAGCACTGGACAGATCACCTTGACTTCTGCAGGGCAGACACTTGTCTTAATGAGCCCTCGGAGCTTGTGTGGCTGACCCACCATGGTACAGGAAGGGGTAATGTCACAGCCTCAAGGACCTCTGGGTGACTTCAGCTCCTTTACCCGCGATGTGGAAACTCAGAGGCAAGGAAACAAACCCAGGAAAGGAGACTTTGAGAAAGCTTTCCTGTGATTACTCCAGGGGAGCTAATTCGGCACTTTCCATTAGCCTTTCCACCTAACTCAGGAGGCGGGAGCAAGCGGGCTCCTGACTAGGGAGCCCCTGCCGTGTGTCTGCCTCTCTCTGCTCAAGTTGCCCTAATCCTCCTGATTAATGGTGAACAGCCATCCCCTAGCTGCCTGCGTCAGGACTGTGGAGGGAGGACTAGGGGACAATTCCTACTCCACAGCAAGCAGCTATTCTTGATGCTGGCTGTGTGGGTACATGTAGGGTACAATTCTGGGTGCTTCTGTCCTCCTAATTCCTAATTCCCTCTGATGCTTCAGCCTGAAGACAAGTGGATAACAGTTCAGCACACCACTTATATTTACCACGTCAGGTGGGGCAGTGCCAGCCATGCTTTCAGTTTACTTAGCAGGAATGGTCAACGTGGGCCCAAGAGGTGAAGGACTGGGCCCTTGGAGCCAGCCCCCCATCTTGGTCCATGTCTGAGGTTCCCTTCTCCTTGCCTCCTCTCTTTTATTTTATTGTAATGTTGTCTTACTCTTTCCCGTTTTCATCCCTTCTCAATTGCAGTTTCTCATTTTTCTGTTGTTTGATCTTTTGCTCTGATGTTCGCTCAGGGCAAGCTCTGGCCTGCCAGAAGCTGCGTTGGTCTCTGACAGTTTCACACACTTGAGATGTCCCCAAAGGAGACTCTTGCTCATCTCCATCAAACCCACGCATCCCACGGCCATTGCCGTCCCAGCTGTGGAAGGTCTATTTTCCACTTGTTCAGAGTGAAAGGCTGGAGGTTGGCCTTGAGCTCTCCCGTTTTCATCCCATTCTCAATTGCAGACTCATCATGTCCAGTCTATCTGTGAATCGAAAGGGGATCTGTTCCTAAAGCACCCCCAGAATCAGACTTCTTTTAGTACATTTTAATTACCATCCCAGTCCATGTCTCAGCTGGATTACTAAAATAGGATTCTCTGATTCTTTCCTTTATGTGTTTTGCTCAGCACACCTGCAGATCTGACCTGTTAAAATCAGCCAGGTATGTCAGTCTTCTGCCCTGTACCCTTCCGGGGGGCTTCAAGGTCACTTGAATAAAAACTTTAGACTTAAAAATGATCTCCGAGGCCCCTGATTCTCCACTTCCTCTGCAATCTCATCCCCGCTGCATCCACACCCGTCTCTTTGCTCATCTTTGACCCAGACCTCAGGGCCTTTGCATGTGCTGCTTCCTGTCCCTCAGCTACCCGATGCCTTTCTCTTATCCTTTCAAGTCTTTGCTCAAGTGGCACCTTTCAAAGGGGTCCTCCTGGGGACCCCATCTCCTGATCTCATATTTGGTCTACTTTATTTATCTGCTATTAAGCTCACTTACTCCCCATTTACCTTTCCACCTTGCTACCATCCCCTGGAGAATCTAAGTTCCTTGAAGCCGTCTTTGTTTTGTTTTGTGTGGAGCATTATATTGCTTGCCTAGAAAATGGGATTGCATTCATCAAATGCCCGGTAAATAGTTGTTGAATGGATAAGTTTAAAAAGTAGCAATTTAAGTAGCTAATTATTAAGCTATAGCCCTACATGGTGTTAGGATTTGTCATACATTTTTATTTATTTTTTAAAATTCCTTTAACAAATAAATTTTGAGAACCTATATCATGTGTGTGTGTCATGTTCTAGCGCACCCTCGCTCTCATTTCTCCTAAGGTTATTTTTCCTTCTTGGCCTCCCAGTTGTCCTACCTCCACACCAACCCACACCCCTGTCTCATTTTCAAGTGTGTAGCTTGTTCCTGCCACCACCACACCTTCTTTGCTCTCCTCTGCAGGGACTGTGTGCTCTGGATCACCATGACAGTCGGTGTACAGTCTGAGCAGGTCCTGTAGCTACTGGAAGGGATTTGGTTTAGTTTCAGGCTGCCTCCTACCATGCTGCAGCTTCTGTTGTGTGAGGACAGGGTTAGATGGCTTAGGAATCACCGCCACCTCTCTGCTCATCGAGACCTCACCCAGCCCTCCTGGAATGGAAGAGGGTGATGAGGGTTTCTTAAGCTTCAGCTTCTAGAGGGAGCAGAGGTTTTGCGCTGGCTTTTTCTTCCCATCCTATTTCTGATCTTTTCTGCCCAGTGTGCCCTGAAAATTGAGTTCCAGAGAAGGCAGATTTCTCTCTTAGGAAAAGAATAAAGGAGAAAAATATTAACACAAGCATACTATCACAGTGACATTAATGCAGCTCTTAAGTAAAAAGAAAAGTATTACTTGTAAAAAACTACTTTTGTATGTTTTTCTTTTCTGCTCCAGTCTGATCATACAAAATTTAAAGTTGCTGGGATCTAAATTTCCATGTTCCCACCTGAGCTCTTCAGGAACTATTTTTAAGGATGACATTCTACTGTCTTTTCTTGGTAATAAAATGCCACTAATTTTTAATAAGCATCACTGGTTTTATAATTTAGATTTTCAAAGAGATATCGCCATATTGTATGTGTATATGGAAAACAGGGTGTTCTCTAATTTGAGAAATGTTGAAAATTTTCTTCCAAAAAGTTATCTTAAAAGAAATAAAATAGTCCCACAATTAATTTTTACTGTTAAAAACCCTGTTGTAAAGTCTTTGGGCCATCACTTTCGTCTTTTGAATGGTTTTCCCTGATATAAATTCCTACAGGTACTAATATTTTTATGTTTCTTTTTTCTTTTTGGTACTGGGAATTGAACTCAGGACCTTGTGTTTTCCAGGGGGGACCTGTGCTGCTGAACTATATTGTTAGTCCAAATGGGTATGTTTTGAATTACTATAATATTTTTAGGGGGATTATAACATATTAAATTATTTGCCCAAGTGTATGCTTGAATATTTATGCTTGCTTGCAGCTCTGCCAGAGTAAGTAGTATATACTCTAAATTTTGTTTAGTTTTTTTTTTTTTTTTTTTTTTTTNACTTGTATATGAATGGCTTGTGTTTGGATAACGTTGGCTGCTTGGAGGTGGTATATGTTATAGGAAATTTAGTGATGTGTATAAACTGTTAGTAACTAAGGTATTGCTGTTAGTATAAGATGCAATAAAATGATCTTATGTAGGTGACAAAGACTGGAATTTCAAAGTTCTGGCCTTTGACTGAGGTGGGGGGAGAGATTCAATTAATAGAATTATTGAAAAAGAAAATCAATTTTTGTTTCTGAGAACAAATCTAATTAGACTTTTGCTATGTGTCAAGGACCTTTAAAAGAAGGCACTACATCTAACCTTGAAATTCTGAAGAGTTTCTCTCAGGAATTTGATGCAGCCTTTTCCTGCCCCGGTGTGCGAAGGGGATTCAGCGTGATCCCTTTGCATACAGAATAGGGAGAGCAATAAACATCGACATATTGCATTTACCATTTTCCAGACAAAGTTAGAGTCACTTTATACACCCTGCTCATTGATGCCGCTCCATAGGAATTATCGTTTTCACTCCTGTGGGTGGGTGAGCAAATTGAGTTGATGTATCTTGCAAGTTAAAACGTTGTGATACCAAATGATGCAGTCTGGTGCTGCATCCTGCTTTCTTCTCACCTCTCGGTCCTGCCTGTTCCTGGAACAATGCACTGCAGTGTGGACAGCAGGGTGATGGAGCACCCTGGGGGAGGACTTTGGATGCTGTGCTAAGGCACTTCCCTCTCCACCTCAGGGATGGGAGGAGATTTATTCTCTTGACAGCAGCAAGCACGTTCTCCAGCCTCCTCTGCCTTTTGACTCAAGTCCAGAGCCAAACAACCCAGTGTTGTCTTCTGCCCTTGAAGATGGCCCCTGAGTTCCAGGGTGTCCTGCATCCTCGCCTCTCCCTCCTGCCCCGCCCTCCCAGTGGGCACCTCTCAGGGAGGCAGATGTCTGTAACACTGGGACTTGCTAAAATTAACACGAGCGCTCCAAATGCTGCAGTATCTGAGATGGTTCTAAAACATTTTTATTTCCCTACAGGAAAGAACAGTTAACTTTGAATGAAGAAAGCTCTTCTTGTTATTGGAACAAACCAAACCAGTTCAATTGGCTATTTCACTTTTTTATTTTATTTTATTTTATTTTTGGCAGAACCGGGGATTGAAATCAGGCCCTTGCGCTTGCCAGGGAAGCGCTCATTCTACTGAGCCATCTCCCCAGCCCCACACTTTTTTATTTTAAAGAGAAAGAAAAAAATAATAATGATACAGAATTTCAAAGCAAGATGATAGGAAATGAACAATGGTAATTATATTGCATATTGTTGTCTTCAAAGCAGTCACTCAGATTACCAGATGTAGGCAAGCAAAATCAGTCCAACAATATAAACCCTGCTTCTGTCCATGAACTAATAGAAATTAGTAATGCCATTATTTTAGCTATGTTGTGTGTGTATGTATATATATATATATTTTTTTTCCTTTTCCTTTTCCTTTTCCTAATTGTTCTTTCTTTTTGAGCAGTGTTTTTCTTTTCACAATATCTATTGCACTTTTTGTGTCTTATTTACTCTTTCAATTTCTTACACTGTGATATAATATGCCATTTACACACGTGAGTTTGATTTGTTTCACTTATGAGCATGGTCTCTAGTTGCATCCATTTATCTATAAAAGCCATGAGTTTACTCTTCTTAATAGCCGAGTAGCACTCCATTCTTTTTTATCCATTCCTCTACTGATGGGCATTTGGGTTGTTTCCAAGATTTAGCTACTACAATTTGTTCTGTTACAAATATGGGTACACATATATAACTGCAGGTTAATCTTTTCATGTCTTCTGAGAAAACACCCAGAAGTGGACCTCTGAGGTCAAATGGGACCTCTAACCCTAGCTTTCTGAGGAATCTCCACAGTGATTTCCTCAGGGGTTGCACCAGTCTACAATCCCATAAACAGCAGAGAAGTGTTCCTCTTTTCCCACAGCCCAGTCACCGTTAGTTATTGGTTGATTTCATTGCACTTATTTAATTCCTCCTCAAAAATATCAATTTTGTTATTATATCTATGCAGATGGGTCCTTTGCATCTGGTGGTGAAGGATTAGTAATATGTTTGTGTGAAATTTTATTTTATTTTTTTGGAAGTTAATCTGCCCATTATCAAGAGCATAGATTTTAGTGTCATAGAATCCAGAGTAAAAAAACAATTCCACTACTCTTCACTTTGTGACCTTGAATAGTGTGTCTGATTTCCTCAAATAGGAAATGAAAATGATACCATCAAATCTCATAGGTTGGCCATAAAGAGTAAATAAAAATTAATGAGCTAATGCTTATCAAATGCATAACCAATATATGACACATAGTAAGTGTTCAATAAATTAGCTAATAATAATACATATTTAATAAAATGTTATAAAAATTTATAACATTTAGACCATACATAAATAAAAATTTAGGGACAGCCTAAATTCAGAGCTCTTTAGGGGGATGTGTTTCATCTTTCTGTATAATTTTCTCTAAATCAATGGCGCCTAGCTTCATTCAGTGTTTAATGTTGTGAATTGCTCTCCTCTGAAATTTTTCTCCTAAATTAAAAAGTAGCATAAATTAAAATTTATTTCATCTATGGAAATTTGAAGAAAGTCATGTTGCATGTTCTGTAATGGACATTGCAGATGTCTTTGTTTCTTCGTACAATCTTTGGGGAGGCATATAGGCTGCACTTTTTAGAACTGTGCAAAGAATTCCACATCAGATAGAGATATTTCCAAGAAGAAAAATCTCAAACTTCATATCTAGAATGGTTCAAAGAACGAAATTAGGTGCTGTTAGTGCATATTGCCAGGAAGGTCCCCCAGAGGGCAGTGGAGGTGTAAACTCCAGAGTGCACATGGCTTGAGTAT
This sequence comes from Tympanoctomys barrerae, assembly GCA_002564285.1. Lineage (NCBI taxonomy): Eukaryota > Metazoa > Chordata > Mammalia > Rodentia > Octodontidae > Tympanoctomys > Tympanoctomys barrerae. The sequence goes on along the minus strand of NDGN011556909.1, from coordinate 19,206 downwards.
TGGGTCATCTCCAAAGGGACACTGGGTCCAGCACCAGGTCCACTGTGCCTTGCAGGGAGCGCCCGTTATCATATCATCATCTCCACTTTCTGATTTGTAACTGGTCCCAGGAGCATACTTGCTTGAGGGCGGGAGGGATGAGACTTAGGAGTCCAGTCAGCAGCTGCAGGTGTTACTGAAAAGAAATAGGCATTCAGGGAATGATGGAGGCAACTGATCGACTCATCATTAACTAACCATGACCTGCCTCTGAGGCTCTATCTTGAGGAGAGCTCTCATGGGACACAGGCAATGAGGTAGGTGGTGACAAAACTAAGCAAAGAATTCAGACAAAGCAAGATCTCAATGGGGTGGGGCAGATGACTTGGTTGGTTTTGTTCATGCAACTCCACCTGGGCATGTGGCAGTCCAGCCTGCAGTGTGGCTCTGACAGCTGATCCCAGCCTTGGAGAGAGATTCGGCTCCGTGGCTGCCAGATGCCAAGCATTCAGGGCACGCCGCTGGGCCAGGTGTGACTGCTGGTGATTCGCTGGCATGTCTGTCTCCTTGGCTCCTTTCTCTAGGGTCTTGGGGCTTTGAAAGCTCTCTGAGAATTTTGGCTCAGCAGCCATTACCTTATGTGCTTACCTTTTTTTGCCACCAGTACTTCTGAATCAGCTAGGTTGAATTCTAAGGGGGTTGTCAATAATTTCTCTCACTTCACCCCAATTATGGACCGTGACTTTAAGAAGCTGTGTGGTGCCCATTTTGGTCCCGACTTCTGTACTGGAAGACAACTGACCTTACACTTGGGCATGTCGGGCAAAGCAGAATCAAAGCTGTTCATGTATAAATTCCAAAGGGGCACTGAGATGACACCAGAGAGGAAGCAGAGCAACGCAGATCTCCACGCTCAGGGAGAAGACTGCAATGCTCTGGTTGGAGGAGCTGGAGGGAACACTTGGCTGGTGCTGTTGGGTGGGGAGGGTGGTTATTTCAAGGTGTGTTGGATGACAGTGGATTCTCGAAAGCTGCCTTCTGAGGAGGCAGAAGCTGGTTCACTGAACAGGATGCGGAAGCCTGAGCCGTAGCTGAGCTACTAGGGACATTATTGCACAGATTGAGTATCGACTCCTTCTGCTTCCTTCCTGCCTGAAGTCCTCAAGGCTCTCCCAACAAATATTTGCCTACATATAAATACCTTGCTGAAGGACAACAAGCTATCAGTCTGCTCAGGAATATCCACATAGCTTGGCTCAGACCCACACCCTTGAGAACTTTAGTTGCTAGGAGCTCCCTGTTTCCTTCGTTGCTCTCTGGCTTTTAAATTCACCTCAACTATTTGAGCAAAGAAGAGACTGGGAATGTTTCTTTGCTTTTGGTTTTGAAGCTTTGCTTCATGGGAGAAATAATTTAGCAAAAATAAAAAAAAGAAGAAAAAAATCTGAAGAGCAAAAAATATTATCAGTGTAGCTTTTGAACTATGAAATACTTCGTTATCACTTCTGGAAGAGCAGCCAGTTTTCAGTAAGTCAGCACCATGTGCCATCTTATAAGTCTGCTGCAAAATGGATGGGCCAGGGATGGGAGGTTGTTCCTTAAGAGTAGGGATTTCTGGTCACACTGAACCAATAACACCTGCCCCAGAGACACCCAGTGGAAATACCTACCTCCAAGTTTCCACCCAGATTAGGAGAAAAGGAAAAAAAAAATGAAATTGTACTGTGCACAATGCCCTGTACCATGCCTTCTTCACTAATCTCGCTGGTGGTCTGCAGTCAGTGGTAACAAAGAAGACAGAGGTTGGCCTAAGGGAGCGTGTTTTCACAGATATGAGGTGTAATCAGAAAATATGGTGAGCATTTAAGCCTAAAACTGGATCACAGCGAAAGACTATGGCCAATAACCACCCTCAAAATACCCTCCTTCACTTCAGATGCACTTATCCCATTGTTCTCGCCACTTCAGAAGCAATTCTGGAGGTTCTCCTCAAGGAAGGTTCTTTTGAGGTGTAGAAAAAGCATGGTGAATGCTTCGGGCTGAAAGGAAGGGCAGGTGTGCAAAACTTTACAGCGCGTCCTCATCCACCTTATTTACCAGATCTAGCCCCATGCAGTTTTTGGCCTTTCCTCAGAGTCAAAATGCCCACAAAAGGCAAACATTTTAAATCAAATAAGGACACTGAGATAGCTGTGAAAAGGCAAATGAAGACACACATGTTTAAATATAAACATTCACTTAGCTTTTCGATCATATCTCATATATCCCTCAGGGACAATTAATCTGTTTAGTATAGTAAATGCCCAATAAACTCTTTTTGGCATTAATTCAGTGTGGATACTCACCACTCTGGCTTTCTTGGTTATTCCATCTGGATTTCCTAGAGGGGAGGCGAGCCATGGATTGCTCAGGATGTTATTTCATTTTCTTTTTCTAGCTCCTTCTTGACAAACCTATTTAAGTTTGTTCCAAAATGTCATTTACCTCTTCTTTTCCTTCCATTGGAAATGTGGTATTATTTTAGAATTGCATGCAAACGCTTTTTAGAAGATAGTCAAAACCCTACAAACAGAAGATTATCCAATGGGTCATAGGCGAAGGCAGGTTTCCCTACCAGTGTCTGATTCCAAAGGCACTCTTCCCCCTCCTGATTTTATTGAATTTATAATTTTTTTTTTTTACAAAATCATTTCATGAAGCCAACAAGCTATCACTGCTGTCAGCAAAGTTCATGTGGGCTTTCTCAAGCTGATCCGTACCGGCTCGCCCCTTGTCCTGGGTCGGGCTGCCATTCCCATCCCCCTCTGTGGGACTCTCTGGCTATGTGCAGTACGAGCTGACAAGAACCTGGAAAAATCCCAGGAGGACCATTTGCTTATGGAGTGAGCTTATCTTGGGGAGACAATGGAGCCCCTTTCTCCCGGATAAGAGCCAGGCTGGGAACCAGGAGGAGAGTGTGGGTGGTGTTTCCTTGTGCTCAGATCTGCTGCTGGTGGAAGGAGGCCAGGATTCTTCAGTGGTGATGGAATGTGTTGTTTTCCGCTGTACTCTTGGGCTGAAGCTACAGCCTTGAAGCCCTGTGATCTGGAGCCACTGTGTCAGTTACAAAGACCGAGAGGCCACATGCTTGGTCCTGTATGTCGACTCTCCAGCATCACTTCCGTCACTTAGAAAGTTGACTTTGTTCTCTTTGTGGTTCGCTGTTCTTCTTTTCAGATCTTTACCTATTTCCAGGTGAGCTTTGTTGTTGTGGGAGAATTAAGGATGATCTGCATTCCAGCACTACGTTGTCTCCCCTGAACACACCTACTTTAGGGTCCGTGACTGCAGACACGGCCCCTGCAGTATGGCCGTCCTCACACACCACTGGCCACATGGGGCGTGTGGTGGGTGACTGGAGGCGTTGACATGTTCTGGTCACGACAACAGCTGTAGCACATCCTGAGAGTCTATATCTACCATTGCCCAACTGTCAGCCTATAGCTGGCCTTTTTCCCCCTCTTATCTGGTGATATTATCCATCTCTTCAGTGTGTAGGTTCTCCCTGTTTCCAAAATCCTCCTAAGACCTCTCTAGAAAACCCTTTCCTGTAATTCTTCTGCTCCATTTTTGTATACCCATCCCAATTTTGCAAAACCTCCTCACCCATTCCAGCTCTCCCAAATTCTTAGGAAAAGAACACAAAATAATGCTGTTGGTTTCGGGGAAGCATGTCATTTGTTTTACCGGTCTGTAGTTGATTAATTTGCAAATGATATTCCCAATAAAGTGCTTAGAAGTAGATAATTACAACTATATTAACAGTTCCCGGTGAAGCAGATGGTATTGTGTGGAGCTGCCACGTAGCATTAGTGCTGACGCGCCGCTGTAATGTACCATCTACCCTGGAAAGCCACCGACCAGAAGTGTAAATCCTGCCGATCGTCCAGATTGGGAGGACATGGCGCTTTTGCCTCACGTTTCATTCTTCTCAGAATTTTTATGTGTGCTTCTCCACTGCTCTGGTGCTCAGCGAACTGGTGCATTTTACATTGTGTCCCCGAACTCCGACTCTGTAATTCTGAATTAGCCCCGTATTACGCCTGCATGAAGCAAGTTTTTAAACCATTCATCAGTGTTCCACCTACCATGCCAGATATTTTTAAGCATAGATTATCTCTGTGCAAACATATAATTTCAATTTTCTAAATTACCTGAGCCAACATGCCATATTAGATAATCAATTAAGAATTTTTGACGGTGAAGCAATCTCTTCTTCTGTTTGTCTGAGTGTCACATACAGAAGCAAACACATATGCACACCCACACTTACCCATGTACTTCTGTATGCCTGTACATATGTGTGCATGTATGAGTGTGTACACACCCACTGTTGTCTAGTTAGCATCCATATTTTATTAATTTTCTTGGGAGAAAGCAATTGGCTTTCAACTTCTGGCTGGGGAGAGGTAAGTACATAGCACACATTTTTTAAAAATGTATTTGGTACAGGGTCTCACTACACAGCTCAGACACATAGTGATCCTCCTGTTTTTAGCCTCCTCGGCATTAGGATTATAGTCATGCACCACCAAGCTCGGTCTCAATGTCTGGCTCAGTGTGTTCCTCCCTCCCCAGTGATGGGGCTAGTGGGCCATGTGGTGCTGGGGATCGAATCATGGTCTCTGTGCTTGCCTATACAGCTATTTAGTCTGCTGAGCTATCTCACTGGCCATGTCATGGTATTTGTATCTATGTCTGTCTGCACATAGGCAAAGTCTTTTAAGCTGGAGTTGCATGCGTGTTAATATGGAACAGGTGTGACCTGAGGGTTAGAGTGAAACACTCATGTGTTCTGGCCAGCTGACTTGGGCCAGGGAGCAGAGATTATGGATCTCCAAGGGCAGGCTGAGAGTTTGAAAGAAAGCTTCTTTGGTGACCATCACTGCTGGATTTTTGCTCTGGGGCAGCATGGCAGGAGGCCACCAGCAAGGGTTAGCCTTGCCTTGGTGGGGCTGGAATTATCCCTGAGTCACTGCTGGCCTGAGAAAGCAGTATGTGGGCCATTGCAGTAGACCTGAGAATGGCCTCAGACTTGCCCAAGTCCATAACCTTTTCTGCTAAGAGGACAGAAAGGATGGTGGTCATTGTTTTCTCAGCTTTCCTTGTATAAAAAGGGGTAAGAGAACATGCGCGGGCTTTTGAGTGCTTTGTGCTCACTTAAAGCTGCCTCAGAGCATGTGCTTGCTGGTGTTTCAAGAAGCAGGCCTGGTGATTCTCACTGGGGCTCACACATTAGGTGGCTTCATTTGATACACAGATTGCTCCAGGATTCCCAAGAAGTTGCCCAATTATCACAATAAGCCTTTTGCACTGTTAATATACATTAAGTACTTTTAGTTTTAGCTGCTGACTTTTGAGAGCATGTCAGGCATCACGTATTGTGAGACATATATTGGACACAACCTCTCCCTTTAACTTGCACACTTCTCTATAAAATAGACAATCATCTTCATTTTACAAGTGAAGATACAGAGACTCAGAGAGATTAAGTCACTTGTCCAATGTCACCCAGCTAATAAATGTCTAAAATTGAGATTAAAACTTTAATCTGCCTACCGCTAAAGCCCTGATTCTTAATTGGGAGATTCTTGAGCATTCAATTATGTTACAAAGGTAATTTAATGAACGTTTGATTTCAGCAGCTGGGATGTTTTTAATAGGGCTTTGCAGCTAGCAAGAACATGCTAGGCAAACGGCACATCTTTCACTTTGCACCTTTGAGAAGGGGGCTTGACAGTCTCCTACAGGCTGCGCGGACACCCGTGTCCACGGTGTGAGCTTATGGTCAGGCTTGAGGTTTAGGAAAGGAGTAGTCAGAGGCTATCTCAGAAAAGTGAGTCAGCGGCCCAGCGATCTTGTTAAGAAGGCCTTGGAACATCCGGATGAGTGATGTAAGACATTGGCCAGCATCAGTGATGAAACAGTAGGAAACAGCATCTCAGACTTAGAGCAGCCCAGTGCGTGGTTAGTGAGAGCTCTTCTTAGGATTCTATAACCATGTAGACGTCATTCTCTTAAGCATTTACCAACTGCTACCTAGGACAAAATATATGCAGAGCACAGGGGCCTCTCGTGCCTCCCAAGTCCTGGTAGCTCTTTCATGCCATACTCAGGAAAACAACATTCAGCCCTCTTTCTATTTAGGTAAGAATTCCTTTTCGTATCAGAGTCTCTGGTGAAAGTCAGAGGGGAAGACCTGAGTTGAGGACTGTCTCTGTTACACACAAAAATGTGCTCTTGGTCAGGCAGCAAATCCGTCTGCCTCAGGCTTCTCGTCATTCAGAACTTCTCCTTCCTCTTCAGACTCAGTACGGAGCCACACACATGCTAGGGAGGCACAGAGGCTACCAAGATGAAACACGTCTGCTCACCCGCTGTCGGACAGAACAGCGTCTCAAGCTGAGGCAAGCAGGTAAATAAGCGATTGCAATTCCCAGAATCAAGGGGATAATATTCATTACCACTTTAAAAAATCTAGAGTGCTTAGAAATGGTGAGCTATTACTGCTATTAAACTCTACTATGGAGATGAGGGGAGAAAGGCAGAAAATGCCAGATAAATCTAGGCTGGGGGTGGAGCTGCTGCA
>NDGN011556909.1:0-12585 GCA_002564285.1 Tympanoctomys barrerae | reverse complement strand
CCCCCCCCCCCAGCTCCCACTGGGCAAGATTCCAAGAGTGCAGGCCCTTTCGATGAAGACACCATGGTTCCCGCTTGCTTTTGACCTTTCTGGAGAGTGCTTGCCTGAGCACACTTCATTTTCAAAAGTTTAAAACTACACACTTGGAATTGTCGATGATCGAGCATGAATCCCAGGCTACGAGCCAAAGCGGATGGGAGGATTGTGCTGATCTGGGCGCGCACAAAGGCCCACGTGCCCTGCGCCTGACGTCAGCCCCGTCCAGCAGGCACCGCAGCGTCTGTGCTTCTGCGTGGCCAGTCTGTGATGCAATGTGTTTTCACAGCCTGTGAATCAATTCCCTCTAGGAAGAGAAACCACACACCGTGCTGATTAGCTGGATAGACCACTGCTAAAATTCCTGATCTTGCAATATTTAAGCACTTTCTCAGCTGAGGAGGTAAAATAGTGTAAGCAGAAAATATAAAAAGCCACATGCATTTATTGGGATCAAACCCTTTCCTCTTTGGATGTTGACCTTTGAGTTTCCAAATTGAGCAAAGAAGTAATTATCAGGAATACCTTGATAAATGGTTGAATGATTTGCCATTTGAGAAAATGACTTTATATTTATAAATCCTTGTATTTTTGGTAGCACTTTCATATCTGTGTTCTAATTTAATCCTTCCTGCCAATGCTGTGAAGTAGGTGGGACATTCATATTAGATTACGGATCATGGCACTTTAGACAGAAAAAGTCTTGACTTGGCCCTGAAATCTCGCACAAGGTCAGGGAGGAGAAAGAGTGGGGAAAAGAATGTTTCCAAACAATTACTCTGTGCTAGGTATTTAATTGTTAGACAGTCTGTGGTATGGTCTTCTTGTTCACATTTTACAAGGAGTTAAATGGAAGTCATATTGGAGAGGGCCAGGGAGATAGGACAGTAGAATAAGCACCTACCTGGCAAGTGCGAAGTCCTGAATTCAATCCCTAGTACTGAAAAAAAAAAGTCATAATGGCTGGAATTGAGGTTAGAGATTTGAACCTACATTTCCTTGATTCTAAGTCTATAGTACTGGTATAAAAGTAATTCAATGAATGTTTGATTTTTGCACCTTGAGCATTTTTATAGAGCTACAAGTATGAGAGGTGCGTGGTAGGTAAGCAATACACGTCCTTCGCTCTGGGTGGTTCATAGTTAGGATCAAAGAGACTTTGCATAGTACAGGCGTGGGATGTGCGGGGTGCTGAAGTTCAGCTGGTGTAGGTCTTGATAGTCCATGCAGGAGGCTGGATAGCATCCTACATCCTGTGGGAAAGCCCAGAGTTGCGTGTCAGATGAGACTTTAGGAAAGGACTAGACAAGGGTGCTTTTCCTGTAGTCTAGTGGCTTCTAACATTCTCTGAGTGTGTGCTCCTATCAGGCAGGGTCTCTGGGCTCTGCTAAGAGGGAATTTATTTGTATGTAAATGAGATGCACAGACCATGGTAGTACTATGCTATGAGCATTATGCAATATACGCAGAAAATAGAAACATGAAGCTACCTAATTATGAATGTGACACCCTGCTTTTTTCAGCACCCCATTTTGAAGGTTGAAATCTAGGCCCTGCTCATTCCTTAGCAAGTTAGGGACACAGAATTCATACCTCGGACTCTGGTTCTTTGAAAAATTCACAGCTTCATAGGCATATGTTAGTGTGGCATTTCTGAGCAGTAGCACTACTGCTATTTTGAAGAGCTCATTCTTTGTTGTGAGGGGGTATGCTGTGCATTTGGGGATGTTTAGGGCATCTCCGGTCCTTATCTACAAGATGCTGCTGGTTCCCCCCCACACCCCCATGCAACTGTGACACTGAAAATGTCTTCTGGTGTTGCTAAGTGTCCCCTGTGAAGGGCTAGAGAGAAAAATTGCCTTATTTGGAAATCACTGCTTTAGAGTCATCAGTAACAGCCCTGTCCTCCCTGTCATGGTCTACCAAGAGGGAGCACATGTTCTGAAGATGTTTTATGAGTCTATGGTCCAGTTTAGAGCTTTCCTGAGGACCTGCAGACTTGGCCACAGGTGGGCTTGGTCCACAGCTGCTGCAGTGGACCAGCCAGGGCAAAGAGCTCGTGATGCTCTCAGCCTCTGGATGGCCTCTGTCCCTACACATCACATCTAATTTTAGTACCTTGTGCTTCACTGCCAGTGGAGGCCCAGTGTGCAAGACCAGGTGGTCCAGTGTGGGGTGCCTATGAATGGGGGTGAGAGCTTCCCCTCTAGAATGGGTTAGACCCATGTTCAAGTCTTCATTCTACCCTCTTACCTGTGACCTTGAACAATCTTCTTGACTTCTCTAGACCACTCTTTCCTCATTTTGCACAGCAGTGACGAGATACATACAGGAGAAAATACTTGTATCATTGAATTATACTTTCTTCTACAACTCCTATGAGCTCTTATAAAATAATAATAGCTATTATTTTGACTATGATAATGATTATATGAAAGAAAACCTTGCCCGGCATATGTAAAGCACCCAGTGAATCATACAAATTATTATAATACATAATATGAGTATGTATGTTTCTGAGTTAGTAGGTTTCAGTTACAAATTCCAAAAATTTGGGACCAGGCATGGCTTACCTGCTCTTGGATCTTCAGTGGACCCCTAGTTCAGCATGGTAACAGAGTGGATTCCTGTGGACTGGTGGTCAGGGATCTCCTAAGATCCATGTGCAGGAGGCTTGTCATCATGGTGGCACTGTTGGCAGTACTGGAACCTTTGAGAGATAGTGCTATGGCAGCCTTGAAATCTTTGAGGACATTCCCTTGAAGCAACATGGGACTCCAACCTATCTTCTCCCTGTTCCTTGGCTTGCTGGCTGATCACCTCAGCAGGTTGCTCTGCCCCGTGCTTCCACCACGACCTTCCTCTTTGGCTAGAGGCCCAGAGCAATGGACTGCCTGATTTTGGACTGTGCTCCTCAGAACTGTGAGCCAGAAAAGTGTTTTCCTCTTACATTAGTGGTTTCAGGCATTTTCTTCTAGCAGTAGAAAGCTGTCTAGTGCATACATAGTCAGTAACTGCTTGTTGTAGATTTGAACATGTGTGTTCCTCCTTGTGAGTCATTGAAAGGGCACAGCTGTGGTTGCTTCTGATCTACTTTGACATCACAGGTAGTAACCTTGGGTAGATAATGCTTGTGGAAGTCCTCAGCTCTGCTTTTCTCTGGGCAGCTCAAGCTCTACCTGCAGAAAGAGCGGAGAGGCAGCTTAAACTTCTCTTCTTATGCTTGATGCTCAAGGAGGAGGGATTTCTTCATAGTCTTAATTCATCAGTTGAAATGCAGAAATCTGATTGTAAAGAATGTCTAATTTTTCCCTTGGATTTAACTGCAGTGTTTGCTGTCATGGAGTTTGCCTGGGAATTCCATTTGCACATGCAACTTTGCTTATCTGGTTTTCAGGTTTTAGATTTATTATTTTCTCCTCTGGCTAGTTTTAGGAAAATTAGAACTAAATTGTGGCTTTACAGAAAACAAAACTTATGAGGCTGAGGAAATATTTTTTATTGGAAATATATAAAAATCATCTATAAATCATAGCATAACAATGGTTGATAAATTTAAGAGAAAATTGATTACAGCAGCAATAGCTGATTTAAACTAATGCCTGGTGGCATCATCACTCAAGCAAATACAGGAGGAGCAAATCCATTTTAATTTCTGTCTTGTTTAAAATTGAGCAAGTTTCTCTTCAGTAAATGACTGTTGACGATGTGCATCTTTACATTAGAAAAGGGGAAAATTTCCCACCATTTTCAGCCTTGATGTTGTGTGTTCTTTGAATTTTCAGCACCTCAAACCTATAATTTTCAGAATATGTTTTATACAGGTGGAATTAGCAATTCAGGCTTGTTTGTGTGTTTGTATGAGTATTGGAAGTATATTAGAGAGTTGGGTACATAAGTATGCCTCTGGCTTTTGTCGTCTAACCTAACAGGGACACGCAATTGGAATGTTCCTTTTGTTCGAAAGGCATGTATTCACAAAAAACGTATTACCTCTCAACTTCATTGAATAACCTCTCTTTAGGTATTAATGGAATGAGTGAATAGGAGTTCCATTTTGCCTTGTCTGGTATCACTCAGAGACTGATTTTATGTTAAATTATATGTAATTGCCTAGCTACATCAAAATATTTAAAAAATTTGAGAGTAAGACAAGTTCCATTATTCCCACTGTGCCTACAAAAGGACGCTGTGACTCAAAGGAGGTAAATAAGTGAGAGACCCAGGCTTCTGAGTGGTTTTTATTTTTGTTCCAATTATTAAAATATGTGAAGAAAGTAGAGAAATGAAAAAATCAAAAGGAAGCAATTGAAAAGTTTTGTCATCTAATGTACCACTGTTTGCATTTTTAATATGGTCTTAGTCTTTTTCTGTAGATGAGATTAAATGAAGGAGATGAGATGATGCTACATATACATTTTGCCTCTTGATTTTTTCTCTCGTGTCTTTTCATGTTTTCGTGGTGTTGCAAGTTTGTAGCACGTTGTTCTCTGCACCAGTAAGTAAATCACCACTCTTCCAACTATTGTTAGAAACACAGGTTATTTCCATTATCTTTGTTACACACCATTGTGTATATCTTAATTCTGGTGGAGATGCTCTGGCCCAAGCTCTTATTCAAGGTCTTCTCCTTCCATGCTTTGCTGATTCTTGCTTCTTGTCTTCTTCACTGAGCAAGATTGCTTGGCCTATTTGACCCCCTATCTTTTCTTTTATTAAAGTCTCTACCTCTTTAGCAAGGGCTGGCCTTGGGTATAAAGTTGATATACACCAACTCACCTTCAACTCTTGATTCTGGCATGGAGATAGAATTGCCCTTTGTCCAAAGAATGGCGACACAGATGTCTTCAGCCCGGGCAGGAATCTTGACTAGCCTTTGCCTGGCCTTTTATGGAATTGAGCTGAAATAATTCAGAGTGTGCTTCCCTGAGCCTTCTTGTAGTCATCAATTGTCATATGTCATCAAGTTTCTTATGTTTTTCTGTACATTGACCTTATTAAATATGGGTTAGTTTTATATAGAAAAATGTATGGCTTATTCACCACGGTCATCAACTTTCCAGTAGAACACCTCACCAGGCATTCATCACAGTGTTCTGGTGATGAAAAGCCATTGGCTGCTTTTGTTGAGGCTGCAAAGATAATCAGTGGATCGGGGCTGGGGAAGGGCACAGGGTTCATACTGTGAATTGTCACCAAACTGAAAGGGTAAGATCAGGAGCTGGAAGCCCAAGGAGAGCAGATGGGGGACACCTCTTAAATACTCACTTCATTAAGTTGTGCCTTCTGCTCAGATCACACTGTAATTTTCATGAGGGATGCAGTCCAGTCAATGCATGTATATTGTGTTATAAGTATATGCAGGGAGTAAGTGAAAATATGAAAACTTAAATTTAAAAATATTTATTATAGTCTTTTTTTTTTGTGTGTGTGTGCTCAGGGTCTCACTACACAGTTCAGACTCAAAGTGACCCTCTTGTTGTCAAGTCTCCCAGTGCTGGGATTGCAAGTGTGTGCCACCATGCCCAGACTTGGTGGCTAGTCAGTGTGCCCGGGGGCAAGGCTGGCATGGCATGTGGTACCGGAGATCTAACTCCAACCGTATACTTGCCTAACCAGGCATTTAGTCCACTGAGTTATCTCTCCTGGGCCCCTAACAATATTTATTGTAGTAAGAGACACACCATCACTACTCTGACCCCAAATAAGTGACACCCTTGTCCCCCTGTCTTGCCACTTTCAGAAGCAGTCCCAGACATCCCCTTCCTAAGGGCCTTCCATCATGCTGTCGTGGAGGTCTTGTGTTCTGAACTGATAAAGACATCTACCTTTCATGATCGTTTTGGCTTTTGGGAAGAGCAGCAGCTCACACTGGTCCAGAGCTAGTAAGTCAGGTGGATGAGGGTGCGCAGCTCGGGCTTTTGGTTGGCTGGCATTTGGCAGCAGTAATTGTGGTGCTTTTTAATGCATTTTGTAAAGACAACCAGGAAGGACTTCCTGAACTGCTTCAGAAAGTGGAAGATATTTTGAATGTTAATGAAAATATATAATCATGTTACTGTAATGATTTTTTTATTTACACACACTATTATTTTATTTTTAAAGACTACAAAATAGTAATAGAAAAAAACAGCATTAGAAACAATACAAGATTTCACTAAACAAAGTGATAGGAACTCAATAATGGTTGCTGTATCGCATGAGGCTATCTTTGAATTAGTTGTTCAGATTACCAGATATAAATGTGTAAGATTCACTTAAAGCAAAACAAAATGATGATAAAGAAGTTATGAGAAATTCAAGAGGAAGAAAAAAGTCAGTGTAAAAAATTTTTTTAAGCATTAACTGCTCCTTTCAAAAGAACAGCAGAAATCAGTAAAGCAATTATCCTACCTATTCTATATATGACCTAAATATATCTAGACACACCATTTCTTGATCATTTCTTGTCTCTATATGCAAGAAGTCTCTCCTGTTGGAAGGGAACTCTGGAATTTTTGGCTAGTGGTCTCTCTGGTTATATCTTTTATCTTCTCTTGATTCTTGGTCATACTGGTGGTAACTTCAGCTACTTTGATCTGAAAGGTTGTTTTCATTTACACAAAAACTCTATTTGAGGGCCAGAGAGATAGCTCAGTGGACTAAGTGCCTGCTTAGGCAAGCGCAGGGACCACGTTCAATCCCCGGCACTACATGCAGTGCCGGCCCCGCTCCCAGACACACTGAGCCAGTGATTGAATCTGGGCAGCTCATGCCTGTAATCTCAGCACTCGGGAGGCTGAAAACAGGAGGATCACTATAAGTCCAAGCTGCGTAGTGAGACCCTGTACCAAATACATTAAAAAAACCTTAAAAAATACTTAAAAGATACTTAAAAGAAATCAAACCAAACAAACAAGAGAACTACATTTGAGTCCTTGCTATGCCCTCAGCTACTACAAAGATGAATAAACTATTTGAGTATGGAATAGAAAGAATTGGGTGATGTCTGAAAGATGCCTCTGGATCCATATTGGGGATGTACAGGGGACCCATTACCTTATCAAAAAGTAGAAGAAAAACAAGTTTCAGATGCACAGTGCTTCGCCGCTGCTCATGCCCAGTCCTTGACCGTGTGAGATTCCTGTGTATGCATCTGTCAGGTCTCATGTCTCTACAGACAAGGTCAAGAAAACACATCATCAAACAACGACTACGATCAGGAGCTGTAGCGGAGCTGCAAAGGAAATGCTAGAGAATCTTAAAGCAGGGGCGATGCACTTGGTGCCTACCTGGCATTCAGAGCTCCTCTGCCAGCTCTTATCCTTGGCTTCTATCTTCCAGTTGCTCAAGGGTATGTAGATATGGGCAGAAATAATTTCTAGAAAATTATCCTTGGAAGACCTTCCTTCTCTGTCTTTCTTTCACTGGATATCTCATTTATGCAACCAATACTCATTAAACAGATACTACTTTCTGGGTTGGAGATATAGCAACAACTAATACGGACCAAATTCTTGCCCTCAAAGAGCTTCTAGGCCAGTGAAGCAGCTGATTGCCACTGATTAAAGAACCAAGTTACAATGCCCTACATATGCAAATGTTTCAGCTGCAATCAAAGTTGCTGTTACCGCTCCTGCTGTCTTAGCAGAAAAGTCCCTTTCCGCTCCTTGTAAGTCCTTTAACTCTTTGCTGGCCCAGTGTGAGTTTTATTAACATCATGCTGAGTTCATAGTAGGCCCTCATTAAATACTTGATGATTAGTTGGCTGATTCTGCAAGTTTCCTCAGAGATATCTGGGTTTTCCTTTAAAATTTAGTTTTCTACATCTTTGACTTTTATCTCATTTTCAAGCAGGGACTCCACGGGAGTTGCTTCAATGGTGGCTTCAGTTCTGTATCTATAATAAGCAGATCCCTTAAACATTTATTTCTAGAGGTTATGCTCTTCTCTGGCAGCTTAATTTCATAGTAATATCGAGTTCATTTTCAAATGGACACTTCAAAGCAGCCCTAAGCAGAGAGTCACGTCTACTGCACTCAAGTAATCCAGAGTTTAAACCACTCCAAGTGACTTTCTGGCACATTCCTCTCTTTCAAAGAGATCAGAGCGTGGGGCAGGTTTTATCTCCTTGGTGCCTGCCTTATCCATCAGGCATTCATGATTGGGTTTTATTAGGGCTTCGCCTTCTAGGCATCCACAGGCAAAAGGGTGGGCTTCCATGTTCAAAGATATTTTATGCCTTTTTTATTTTAAAGTCAAACTCAGAAATGCTTCTGTATTCTTTCTCATTGTCTCTTTCATTCTCTTATAACCTTTCCCTTTAGTTTTTTCTTCCTTGTGGAATTTTCCAAAATCTTAGCCACTCAGGAAGCTGAGGCAGGAGGACAGTAAATTTCAGGCTAGCTTAGGTAAATTAGGGTTCAATCCCCAGCATGGCAAATCAATAAATAATCCAAACCCCAAAACTCTGAATTGCAGGTTCTCAGTGAAACAGCCTTGTCTGGTCTGCTTCCACCTCTGGGTGATCTAGTACTTCCCATAAAAAGGACTGTGTTTTCCAACTCCCTTCCCCTTCTTCTCTGTGGATCCAGGTTGCATCTTCAAAACCACATCCTGCTAACGTGATAATGGCTCCTTTTGCAGTGCCATCCCTCTGATTTCAGATTGTAGAGTCTCTGGTGAGCCCCACTCAGAGGTCCCCAGGCCCTCTGAAAGCAAAGTTTGTCCGGACGAGTGGGCAGACACCCCCTCCATCTCTTCTGTGCTGATTCAATGACTTGCCCTCTCCAAAGGTCTGTGCATTGTGCACACGTTAACGCTTGTTTATCTGGGGAAGGGCTTTGAGAGGGCGATGGAATCCTGGCTGCCAGTGAGTCTTTTGTGAAACAGGAACAGACAGAGCAGCAGAGTTCATACTGCCGGGTAAGGACCTTGCGTGGGCCCACTTGAGAGACACCAAGGCTCAAGGAGCTTAGCTTGGTGATGAATAGACCCACTCCTTGCCTGATGAAAAGAAGTAGTGTCATTTCTGCCCCCCAAGAATAAGCAAGATGAGACGTGACTCACGCAAACAGTTTTTCAGATGGTTGGTCTAATCATTGGATTATTCATTTATTTGCCACACTGGGGATTGAACCGAGGGCTTGCACATGCTAGGCAAGTGCTCTACCCCTGAGTTATGGCCTTAGCCCTTTTGATTTCATTTTCAGGCAGAATCTCACTATCTACTTAAATTCTTGGGATAATTTTTTGTTAGGCTTCCACCTTTTCCCCTAGTGTGCTCCAGTCTCACCACCGTCCACTGAGTCCCTTCATGTGCCTGTCTCTGCATCAGGTTGAGTGGAATCGCAACAGCAAAAAAAAATCTATGACATAGTCACTCCCCACCAAGAGTTGCTGGAATCGTATTGGAGCCCGAGGCAGAGATATATGATGTCGCTAGAAAATAGTGCCCAGCTGCGTAGGCTTGAGCTTCACATGAAAATGAATTTTCAACATTATTTAAAATTGCAATGAAATTAGAAGCACTCTTGCTGTCCATCAGAATGGAAATGCTCAAAAATGATGATATAACCAAACTGTAGGCTATTCTGCACCTGTTTTTAAAAAAGGTTATAAATAGAATCATAGGCAATGACATTGAAAAATTGCCAAAACTATTTAAGTGGGGGAAAACAGGGAATATTACTTTTATGATGAGCCATTTATATTAAAAATAATTGATATGTTCATGGATGTAGATAGATGCATGGAAGTGAAATTTTCATAATTTTTATGTGTGTATTTTCTACTTCATAAAGAAAATGTATTCCCATATTACTTATGCAATACAAAAAAGAATAAGGAAGTAAATTCCATATGATCAGAAGAGAGAAGTAGCAGAGCGAAGGGACAGAGGCATATTTTCCTCACTCACTTTGGGGATAGTAAGACCCTGCCTTACTTGAGGAAAGACCAGGCCCTCGGCTCAGGTTGGTGCCCCTGGACCTGGGCTGGGAGAACCCGCACGAATCAATAGGCCTTTCAAAATGGCTGACTGTGCTTGCAATCCACACTGGGATGGAAGAATACACCATTTGTCTTCATTTTTTCCTTCTCTCCTAAGTCTTTGTGTTAATGGGGGTGAGGGTAGGTGATGTTAACTTTTAACTTCTTGTCCTCAGGAAAGTTATAATTAAGGTCCCTTTCTGCAGTTATCTTTTAGACCTTGACAGCTGCTGATATACGAAGGAGCTGATATTGTATTTATGGCTCCAATTTTATTTTACACTGATGCCAGCCACATACTAATAAAAAATGAGGTACATTATGATGATGTGGTTTTATAGCATATATAATGACTATATACTTAACTTCTCAGGAGTTATATATAATTGAAAATATTCTTGAATGTATATTTTCTTTCTTGACACATAATATATTCATTGAAGTTAGAGATGTTGCCTTTATTCCTTATAATTTTGTAGAATGGTAACTTTTACATATTGGACATTTAATATGCTTCTTGATTAGATAAATGATTGAATTAATAAATAGAATAGTCTGGCATTTAAAAAAAGAAACAGAAAACAAAATCAATACATACATACTCAGTATAAGGTGGACCATGGATTGAAAACCATATAAAATATCTCTGTACTTGTAGCAAAATTACTTGAGCCATTTAAAAAATACTTTTTTTTTTTTTTTTTGGTGGAACCAGGGATTGAGCTCAGGACCTTGGGCTTGCCAGAGAAGCACTTATTCTACTGAGCCATCTCCCCGGCCCCAAAAATACGTTTTTCTAAGCAGTAAGAAAAACACAGAACATAGTATAATAAAGTTTCTGTGTGTTCAGTTTAACAGATGTGAACAGTTGGTCACATTTGCATCTGGGTTCTTCTTCTTTCCTTAAGAAGGAAAACCTTTAAGCTACGTTAAACCTCTGTTGTTCTCTTGGCAGTCCCACCCTCTTCTCTCGTATCTCAGAGGTGCTGCTACTCCAGAGAAAGCAATACAGAGTTTATACTTTCCCATTTTATATGACTATTCGTCATTATATCATCTTGTGTCTTTTGAGTTTCAGAACTGACATATTGATAGGATCGTGCTGCATAGATGCCTGTGTGACTTGCTTTTTCTCCTGGTATCGCAGCAGAGATGCTTCCATGTCGATCATGTGGCTATAGTTTGTTCTTTTTAACTGTCCTGTGCTATTTCTTGATTCGTTTGTTGCCCCTGATGCATACCCCTTCTCCTATTGATGGGTATTTAGATCTCTCCACTAACTTTTCACAATTACAAAGAGTGCTATCAATGGCATCCCCAAGGGTAAATCCTTTCTCTGTGAGAGCGTTTCCCTTGGGTATGTTCTGGGAAGTGAAAAGGCTCTGCTGTGGAGGAGTTGTATTCTCAACTTCTTTAGATACTGGTAAAACATACTGTGCAAAGTCATGCCAGTATGTCTTCCCATCAGGCAGTACAGGAGAATTCTTGCTGACTGCTGGGCATTCTCACAGACGCTTGGGATCATCCGACTCTCTCTTTTGGTTTTTCTAACATGAATTTATTTTGGGCAGGCAATTGCTATGCTACAAACTTCAGTTACCATCAGTGTGTTTCATGTTCTAGATGCATGCAGTATCACACAGCCGTCCCGCTCTAGCTGAAGCTGCCCCCTGTGTCACAGATGTGGTTTTTGCCATTGAATGGCCAACTCCTAGTCCTTTAAGTCCCAGGTAACACATCCTCTGTGGCCCTTTCTCAGGTTTCCCCAGACCCGCTGGCTTGCTTTGTCTTGTTTTTGTAGCACTCTGTCGGAATCTCATTTGTTGCACTGACTAGGTTGTGTTCTGTTACTCTTGTGCTTGAGTCTATCAAGGAAGAGTGAGATTTCCTGGGGTGGGAATAATACAAACTGCATTCATCTTAACACCTTTGCATGTCTCCCAGGTACAACTCAATGAATGTTTGTTACATAAACACACGAGTAAATAAATTAATGCATCAATAAATTAATAAATCTATCCAACAGATTCCGACAAGCACTTTTCTAGGTGTTGTAGAGAGCCAACCTGTACTTTCTGTTTTCATTGTGTTCATGGGGAAGGGAAGTGACATAGACCAAATCAACCAACCGGTGTGGACTGGCCATGAATGTGGCAGGAAAAGGTGGACAGCCAAGCGGCTGCAGAGAGCAGCAGGTGCTGGTGCTGCCCAGATCTCACTCCTTCCACCACAGTGGACTTCACCTGCACCTGGAAGAGGTCCTTTGCTTGGGACAGCTTCTGCCCCCCCTGTGTTAGGTGATACATTGTGTCAACTTAGCTGAATCAGCGCTGGCAGCTCTCAGCGTGGGGGCCTCGCCCTGCAGGTGGGCAGGGCCCAGGAATTGACAAAGGCAGGAAGCTGCTCTGCCTGGTTTCCTGCCTCCCCGCCCTGCTTGGGTGGAGAAGTCTCAGTCTTCGAGGAGCTTGATCTCAGCAGCCACGCCACTTTGAAGGAGCTCCAATCTTCACTGCGCCATTTCGCAGTCAGCGCAGAAGGAAGAGAGAGGCTTGATGGACGCCGCTGCAGCTGCTGCTCCTC
>NDGN011556904.1:0-17080 GCA_002564285.1 Tympanoctomys barrerae | reverse complement strand
TCTTTCTTTCTTTCTTTCTTTCTTTCTTTCTTTCTTTCTTTCTTTCTTTCTTTCTATACTGGGAATTGAACTCAGGCCCTTGCACTTGCCAGGGAAGGGCTTATTCTACTGAGCCATCTCCCCAGGCCCCTGGTGCAGTGAGGCAGGCAGGGGCCTCCTTCAGAGTGGTGCCTGGACCTTTGATGGGAAGGTAGGGACCCTGGTACCTGGTGGGCCTTAACATAAAAGGACAGATCCAGCGTGCAGGTCACTTCCTAGCTCTGGTTCAGAGTAGCATCTCCAATCTCCAGGTGCTTGCCTGAGAAAGTCTAGCCCCTCTGGTGCACCTGAGGGGCTTCCAGGTTCAGGAGTAGGAAGATTTAGGGTTCTGGCCACCTCCTTCCTGCCAACCTGCACTCCAGTGGGAGGTGACCCTTGGCTCCCTGGAGTCATCCTCGTTCTGGGGCTGAAGCCCTATACTTGGGGTGGAAAGGCGGAATGTTGAGCTTGGGTATGAGATGGGCCTTGGCATGTGAGCCTCTCTTCACAAGCTTGAATTTACCTTCTGGCGACAAGGGGCCAGCCTAGCTCTTGCGATGCCAAAGCTGCCCTCATGAGCCGCCAGAGAACCAGACTGCAAGCTTTTGCTACAGGCCTGCAGTGACACCCCCGGTGAATAGATAGTTGCTGGGGGCTGCTTTCCTTGACAATCTCCCTCACCCCCACTTTTGAGGGTTCAGTTTCTGCTGCCTCCCAACTGAAAAATGTCTCTATGTCCTTTGAGGTTCTGCAGCCAAGGACCAAGGTCTTTCAGCCTTGGCTTTGGGGCCCTCTTCTCTCCCTTCCTGGGAAGTCACTCAAGATTCCAAGTTTTTTTAAAATTTGTTTGTTTGTTTTGTTGTTGTTGTTTTTAGTACCAGGAATCCGACTCATGACTTCATGCTTGCCAGGCAGGCTCTATGCTGCTGAGCTGAGCTCTATCCCTGGGCCACCAAGTCCTTTTTCAACCACGTTCTCCCTGTCCCATGCCAAGGTTACTGCATGTGTCCTAAGAGTTTGGGGCAGAGGTGGTCAGGAGGTGGCATCCAGTCCAGTCAATAAATGTGATACCAAAAAGAAGTGGGGGGATAAAGGGTTTTTGGATCTGCTTCCCTTGGTCACCCCACAGATGTGGGATGCAAGTCTGGGTACCTTTTGGGCAGTTTCTGCCTTTTCTAAAATCAGCCCCATGAGGGGGTCTGGTTTCTGGGCTCCCCTGTACCTCACCATACAGGAAGAAAAGGCCTTTGGATAGCCAAATTGACCTCAACAGTGTGCCTTGGATGACAGCCCATGTCCATGACTACCCTGAGGGGAGCCCAGACTCAGCCTCCAGGTCTGGGGCAATGTTGTCTGCAGCCAGAGGCTGGGGAAGGACAGTGCTGTGCTGCTCTCAGACCCCTCACCACCACCTTCTCTGAGGGGCCCACAGCTTCTTTCCCACCAGGCGCTGTGCAGCCTTAGAAGCTCTTTGTGGGGTTCCATGACCTGTTGAAGATGTGGGGTGCCTTGGCTGAGACCTTGTCCCCAGCTGCCAAGTCTGCACACCCCAATTTGGTGTCTTTCTACCAGCTGCTTCAGTCCCAAAGTTTGAATCTGCGAACACCTTGCTCGTAGCCCCTTTGCCTTCTTGCTGTGTTGTGTGCTTCTGGTGCTGGGTCTCCAGCAGTTCACACTGAGAATGTGTGTGCTGGTGCAGGAAGCTTGTGAAAGATGCTAAATTAGCCATCTTATGTTTACCAATAAAGAAAAGCAGTCTTGTTTTAAATACATACATACATACATACATACATACATAAAAATAAAATTTTGGACTGCAGTTGACTGCAGGTAATAAAAACCACAGAAAGCAAGTGTGGCAAAGAGGGAGGACAGCATTCAGAATAGAGCTGAGGGTTAGCAGCACTAACGTTGCTGGCCAAGTTCAGAGCCTGAACTTTTCCTTCCTGTGGCCTGGGGATTGAAACCAGGAGTGCCACTGAATTTCATCCTTAGCCCACATGAGAGGATTTTTCTAACATAGAAATCATAAAAGTTAACATTATGTGATTGGCTTCTTCAAAAAATTACTCAAAGGCAACATGCAAAGGATATGAAAAAGTAGCTTACTGAAGGGCTTTTGAATATTAAATTTATCAATTCAGCTAAAGCTCTTAGAATAGCTTGGAGGGGAGAACCTGTTAATGAGTATTAGTTATTATTCATTTTGTAAAGGAGAAGGATAATGGTATAAAAAATAATCAAGACATGTTATATGCATATGCAAATTTCTTCAAGTAAACATGGCTATTGTATACTGTAAACACACTGATAAAATATCTTAATTGATTTATAATTTATATAACATATAAATTCTCCCATTTTGAGTGTAAAATTTGATGACCTTTGGTAAGTTTCCTGAGTTGTATGCCTACAACTACAGTCCAGCTTTAGAACATTCCCATCACCTCAAAAAGTTTATTTCCATTTCCTGTCCCTTCTTGATGACACCGTCACTTTTTTTTTTTTTTTTTTTTTTTTTTTTGGTGGAACCAGGGATTGAGCTCAGGCCCTTGCACTTGCCAGGGAAGTGCTTATTCTACTGAGCCAGCTCCCCAGCCCTCCAGTCTTAGGAAACCACTGATCCGAATTCTGCACCCTAAAGACTTACCCTTTTCAGATATTTTGTAGATGATCACATGTCTCATAAGGACTCAGTATCAGGCTACATATATGACAGTGATCCCATAAAATTACAATAGAGCTGTAAATTTCCCATCACCTAGTATTTTTACTGTATCTTTTCTGTTGATATGTATTTAGGTACACAGATACCCTCCATTGTATTACAGTTCCCTGTGGTATTCAGTAGTACAGAGACGTGCTGAGCAGATTTGTTGCCTAGGGGCAATGGGCTATACCATGTGACCTGGGTTAGCAGGTCATGGTAGCAGGCTCTACCATCTTGATTGTGTAAGTGCATACCCTGTGGCCACACAATGATGAAATTCCCCAATGAAATGTTTCTCAGGACTATCCCTGTTATCAAGTGATAGAGCACAGTACAGTAGCTTCCCTTCCTGTGTAGGGGTGTGTTCCAAGACCTCTCTGGGATTCCTGAAGCATATGCGTACCCATGCTAGGGTTTTGTTTATAAATTAGGCACGGTGAAAGATAAACATAATAATAAAATAGAGCAATTATAACAACTGTAATAAAAGTTTTGTGGGTGTAGTTCACCTCTCTAGAACTTCCTATTAAATATTTTCAGTCTGCGGTTGACCAGGAGTAATTGAAACCTTGGAAAGCTAAGCCTTGGATTTGGGGGGGTGACCTACTGTACATGGAATTATGTTATGTGGAGCCCTTTGTGTCTGGAATGTTAGCAATTACTACTTTAAAAATGAAATCTTCATTAAAATGTGTATTCATTGAGTGGTTTGGGAGTATACCCTAAAAAATCAATAGTCTGTTTTCTTTTCAGCGCATTTATGATTTCACTGCATGACACTGCAAAAAAAAAAAAAAAAAAAAGATTTTATTCCAGTAAACAGATTGACAGACAAACTTTTCCCTGTGTTTTTTTGTGAACAAAACACACTTGATTCCAATGATCCCAGCCTAGAATGCCTGTAGGGACAGTTGATCCTAGGTTACTAGTTTAGGGCCGACTTCACAGGCATAGTGTAACAGAAAATGCTGCCCCCCAGCCAGCATACTCCAGTTTCTTAGTTCCCTGGGTAATAGTTCCTGTTCCAGTTGAAGTTGCTTCTGTCTCTTAGAAATGGCTGGTCGCTGTGATGCATAGCTGGTCGATATGATCATATTGTAAGAACCAATCCCCAGTTGACAAGCCATTCTGCCTCTGTACTTCCTGCTCGCTTATGCCACATAAGCCTTACACCAGAGATCAGAACCTGATATTCTGGGAATGAGGAATCTGACCAGTACCTGTCAATGTAAATATGTCTGCTTCCAAATTCTGGCTGCTATTTCAGTGTTTCTCCTCACCATTGCCATAGCACCATGTCTGTGTCCATTTCCTTACCTTCCCATCATTTGCTTTTTTTTTTTTTTTCTTGGCCAGCTCAGCCCACCCTGGGGGCAGGGCTGGCATAGCATGTGGTGCCCGGGAGGAGTCCTGTGCTTTGCCTAAGCTTGCCTAAGCAGGCTCTTTAGAAAGCTGAGCTATCTTGCCAGCCCCCATCATTTGCTTTTGTATTATCTCTCCTTTTGTTTTTTATTTTGTTTTGTTTTTCAGTGCTGGGAATGGAATCTAGGATCTTATATGTGCTACCCAAGAGCTCTACCACTGAGCTATATATCCCCTTTAAAATTTTCTTTATTTTGATTCAAAGGCTCATTTAGTTGCCCAGAGTAGACTCTTTTCTCTCTTTTTAGCTACGCACACCTAAAGTACCCGTATCCACACCAAAGCTGGTTGTGGAATCTGTGCTGAGGTTTATTTAGATGCTTCTCTTGAGTTTTTGCCTGTGTGATTCCAGGGTTGTTGGTGGTGTATACAGGTTGTCCCTCCCCCAGGGCTTTGTTTGTAGGGCTTTGTCATGACTGTTGCCTTCTCTGAGTGAAGCAGCTTGAATTAGTGGCCAGGATTGGGGAGTCCCCACTGACTCCTTCCCAGGGAAGCTGATGGTGCCGCTGATTTTTATTTCTGCTTCAGATGAATTAAAAAACAAAACTGTGTGCGAGGACCATGAGCTGAAGCTGCACTGCCACGAGTCCAAGTTGCTCAACATCTACTCTGCGACCTACGGCAGAAAGACGCAGGAGAGGGATGTGTGCTCCTCGGAAGCAGAGCGGCTGCCCCCCTTTGGTATGTGTGCTGTGGGCATGATCAGGGGCTGACTGAGTAGATCTTGGAACCAGATCCCCATGGAAGGCAGTTGCTCTAGGGCCAGTACCCAGATTGGAGGGCAAGTCAAGGGCAGAGAGCTGCTGACCCGCCACAAGCAGGCCTCTTTCTGCTGCATGTTCCTGAATCTGTCAACTGTTCAGTCATTCCACATCAAGCAGTTACTGAGCTCCTGCTGTATACACAGCCTACTTAGGGCAGTGGGGAGCCCTCAGGGACCAACACAGTTGGCAGAGTCATGGGTCTGATCTTCCAGTAGCTGAGGAAGAGGCCATGAGAATCGGATAAGAAAGGAACTAACACATTTGGTACTCCATACCTCTGGGTTCCACTTCTGTGGATTCAACGAATCCCAGATTAGAAATATTTGGAAAAAAAATTGCATGTATTGAATATGTACATTTTTCCTTATCAGTATTTTGTAAATACAGTATAATAAGTACTTACATAGTTTTATATTGTATTAGGAATGATAAAGAGCTAAACAAAATATAGGAGAGGATGTATATAGGTTATATGCAAATATGACACCATTTTATACAAGGGACTCAAGCATCTATGCCTTTTGGTACCTGTAGGGGGTCCTGGAACTAGTCCTCTGCTGAGAGATGACTGTATGTCATGTACCGGGTACAGACACATCTGAGGAGAAAAACTCACCAGGGAAGGGAAGTGGAGAAGGCCAGAGGTGCTTTGCAGAGAGCAGCAGTTTTGTAGTGTGAGAGGCAATGCTGAGCAGAATTGGATGAGGCAGGTGAGAGCTAGCGGGAACCTGGAAATCAGTGTCCCAGCAGAGTGAAAGGCCAGTTCAAGGTCTTGAGGCCAAACTGGGTAGTGTCAAGAAGAGCTCAGAGAATAAGACTTAGCTAGCTGCAGTTTGGAGCTAAAGGATGATGCTATAATATGGGTCTGATAGCTCGACCCATCAAAGGCATCCTGTATTGTTGGCCAGAAAAGAACCAATAGTATATGCATATGTGTGTGGAGAGGTCACAAGGAAGGTGTTCTCAAGACCATAAGACTGGCAAGTCTTACATTTTCATGGCAGCTTAGAAGATTGGAAATCCCAGGGAGGGTTGACATTGCAGTTTTTGGTCCAAATTATACAGAACAGCAGGCTGGAAACACAGGCAGAATTTCTGTGTTGCAAACTTGAGGAGAATTCTCTTTTAGGGAAATCTCAGTCTTTGTTCCTAGGGCTTCAACTGATTGCACAAGGCCCACCCACATCATGGTGGGCAATCTGCTTCACTGCAAATCTGATTTAAATGTCTGTCATGTCTTTAAAAATAATGCATAGCCATGTCTGCCCTGGTGCTTGACCACAGCTGAGCACTGTAGCCCACTAATGTGTGAAGTTAGCCATTGCACTGCAGCTGGCAATGGAGTAAAAGTGTATATCTTTCTGCTGTGTTATGAGAGAGAATAGACCAGGGTGTGAAACAGCCTCAGGAGTTGCACTTATCAATCCACTTCTAAAATTAGCTCCTTGATGAATTAACTAATTATTCATGGGTTGCATTTGAAATTAGACATTAATTTAAAAAAAGAAGTCCATGCCTAAGTAATATTTTAAACCAAAAATAGCATCAGTGACCTAAACTGCACCAGTGCTTATGTAAGACCAAGCAAGGGCCAGGATAGGATGTGAGGAACATATGTCTCCAAAGGCCTTGTGGCAGTTTGCATATGATTTCATTGTGCCCCCCAAGGTTCATGTGATGACATTTAATTTCACTTGTGAGGGTTTAGGAAGGTAGGGGGCTTCCTACCTTCAGAGAAGGGAATTAGATAAGGTCATCAGGGTAAAGCCCCTGTGATTGAATCCATGTGGCTTTACAAGAAGAGAGAGAAAGATCAGAAAAGACATACACGTGTGTTCCCTGTCTCTTGTTATGTGATGTCCTGCACTCTCCTGGGAGTCTGCCAGCAAGACAGCTACAACCAGATGTAGATCCTTAACACTGGATAAGAACCCAAGTCAAAATAAACCTTTTTTTTTCATAATGTCACCCAGCTCAAGTATGGCAAACAAACTAGTATGGAGAACAGGTACTGGGAGTGTGGGGCTATTACCTGAAACTATGGAAGTGGCTTTGGAATTGGGTAATGGGGAGAGATTGGAAGAATGTGGAGGATCAGGCTGGAAAAAGCTTGTGTTGCTATAGAGAGAGAATTATTGGCTTTTTTTGGTGCTGTTCAGAAGAAACTAGGGAATTAGTCTCAGCTTGAAATGAAAAGCCTACTGGGACCTGGAGGAGCGGTCAGTCATCCTTGTCATGAAGTAGCGAAGTACCTGGCTGTAGCATTTCTGAGCAAGTCTGATGCCTAAGACTTTGTGGAAGACTAAACATAAAGGTGGTGGATTGATTAGTTTGTTTTTCAAGGGATATTTCAAAAAAAAGAACAAAAGGTTTGGTTTGCAACATGGGTATTATTGTCTTTTAGCCACATCTACAGTGAGATTTAGGAGCTAAAGAGCAAAGCAGAAAAACCTGGAAAATTTACAGCCTGGCCAAGGAAAGAGCTAAGAAAAGGCATGTAAGGGTGTGGCTGAGAAACCACTGCTAAGGTGATTAGTGAATTAAAAAGAGGCACTTACTTTGCATTGGGACCATTGGAAAAAGGTCTGGAGTTAAGCCGACCTGGTTGCAGCTTGTGCCAGTGCTAGACTGGGGGTTCTATGTTGTGATATTTTGCAGGTATGCAGAATGCATGCAAGAGCTTCTGCAGTATTATGGTGGCTTCAAAAGAAAGCTTGGGAAATCAGGCAGAAGTTAATCATGATGTCAGAACTCTTACAAAGAGCCCCTGGTGGGGCAATACCTAGTAGACCATAGGAGTGGACACTCTCCAGGGATCCCAGAAAGTGTAGACTGAGTCATATGCAACTCCCACTGAGGAGGGCTGCATGAGAGACTAACCAGGGCCTGTGGCCAGAAAACCATACTAAGGCCCTAGGTGCCTACCCCTCACTGCGATATTGCAAACACACCCGACTTGCAATATCTGTCCTCCTGAGTCTTGGCCTTGCTCTGGGGTAATGGCTTTGAGTTTCCCTGTTCCTTCTGTTTGGAATAGGAATGTTTACCCTGCTGTTGCATCCTAGAAATAGATAACATGTCTTGATTTTATAGACTCACAAGTGCAAGCAGTTTGCCTTGTGTCTCACGTGACACTTCAGACTTTTGAAGTAATGCTGGAAAAAGTTAAGATTCTCAGACTATTGGGGATGAGATTGCATTCAGAGAGGGTCGAACCTTATGGGGCAGGGGCACAATGGTTTGCATAATGATTTGATTGTTTTCCCCAACGGTTCATATGCTGAAATTTAATCACCACTGGGAGGTAGTAAGAGTAGAACCTAATCTAACTATAGAGTTTAGAGGCAAGGCCTTTAGGAGTGATTAGAATTGGATAAGTTCATCTCAGTGGAGTTCCCATGATTGAATACTGGTGGCATTAAGAGAAAAAAGACAAGCAGAGACAAAACAAAGTACTTGTCTCTTGCCGTGTGATGTCCTGTGCTACCCATGGACACTGCAAAGAAGGCCATCATGCAGCCCCTTGACCATGGGGCAGAACAGTGAGCCATCATAAATCTCTTTTCTTTGTGAAGATCCCAGCCTCAGGCATTTCATTACAGTAACTAAAAGTTGACCAGTACTGGCCTAGTCAGTGTTCCAGGAGGGTTTCTCTGTCAACACTGAGGGAGGTCTGTTAGGGTGCAGCATTGGCACACCATAAAGGAAGGCTGGCATGGGCATCCAATTGCCCCTTAGATCTGAGGGATAGGGCTCCCAGCATCCCAGACTTGGCTGCTAAGTGGGCAGAGAGACACTTGTGAGGGTGGGTCTCCACTGTCTATTAGTGGCGTTACCCTCTGCTCCATTGCCCCAAAGTGACCTGTGACTCCCTAAAGCTCTGTTCTCCCTCTCAGGTAGCACCTAGGCATGTTCAGATAGCAGCGTGGGTTTCTCTCTTCATTATCTCCAGCTCCTCCCACCTACTCCCTGCTGCTGCCTTAGGTGAAGGGACCACTGCCCGGGCCATTGGCCAATGCTCCCTACTCTCGGGCTTGCCCTTCTCTCCACAGTGGCCAGAAGCATCCTTCTTGAAATGAGGTTTGCCACCACGCTTCTCAGCTTCCTGCAGCTACTCTCTGCGATCTGCTGATCTGGGAACCCTTGCTAGACTAGACTGTCCCTTTCTGAGAGAAAGGACTCTATTTTTAAAAAATTCTTAAATTTCTTATCACTCAAGAGACTTTTCCAGAAGGGACTCACAGAGGTAAGGCAGAGCATGGTGAGCTGCTGTCTCGTCATGCGTTCTGCCACACTCCCTGCTGTGTCTTCACATAGAGGAAAGATACCCACTTCTCAGGCTGCTGGTGCTAAGTTGGCATCATGCTCCTTGGGGGACAGCAGTAAGCAACTATGTCAGCTGCTCCTCTAAGCAAACTTCTTTTGGCCTGGCTCTTAGATCTGTTGGCCCATGACTTGCACCCAGTAGTTGCTGTCTTATACTTTCTCAATAAGTTGGATGGGAATCGAGTTTAAAAAGGAAAAATAATCAGGCAAATAAAATGTGAGCAGACAGCATGGCTAAAAGATAGGTTTCCATGGGGACTTGGTCCACAGGTTGGTTTGTATAACATCACTGATGTGGGACAGCTGGTGAATAAAGACTGTGTCTCTTGCTTGTGAGCACTGGCACTAATGACCTACCAACTTGCTCTGTCCCCTCCTGCCCCTCACCCTCCAGCACCTCAGTTCCTTTGTCCCTTAATTCCAGGAGCATTGTCCCTAACACCAGGCCTTTCCCCGCGTTTCTGAGCTACAGCCAGAGTGCCAGGCCCCTCTCATCCTGTCCTTTGCAGGGTGAAGGAACCAAGAAGGAGTCACAGGTGGCCCTTGAGGGAGCCCAGCTCATCCCAGCCCTCAGCCTTACATGGAAACTCGCCTATCCATGTAGATATAAACCTTTGCCTGCTGGTACACTTTCTTTATCTAACTGAATGCTAAGAAGTCATTTGCTCCCTGGCCCCAGTAAGCTGCACATCAGTGTTAAACTATGCTTGGCATGTACTCTTCATACAGCTAGAAGTTTAGTCCTCTGGTTTAAATGTGCTTTAATGTTACCCTCTAGAAAATGCATATTCTAAAAAGAAAATACATACTCTTTTGACTCCATCTCTTACCAGCTGCCTCTCTACTCTTCCCACAAATTCTTTAGGCTCTGACAGCATAGCTCTAACCTGGCCTCTTTGGTCCCAACCCATTGGGTATCTGGACTGCTAAGGCTGCCTCTTCTCACTCAGCAGCAAAGGGATATTATTTAAATCAAATAGATCACATGTCTCCCTAGGTAAAGCCCTACACTCTACTTATTGTAATGAGAACAAATGAGTCTCCAGCTGTGTTTCTGTAGCGCTGTCCTCTTCCTTCCCTACCTCTGGAGCATCCTACCCTCATTCATAGCCCTGGGCCTTGGCACAAGCTATTCCCTTGGCCTGGATTGTTCTCACATCATTCCTTTGTGTAGCTGACTGTGTCCTGATTCAAGAATCAACTCTTAGGCCATCACAAAGCATTTCCCTAGCACCCACCAGCTCAGTGCTTTGTGGCCACTGTCCTTCTGATTGGCCTTCTAGCATGGGAATAGTCCACGTGATGTATGTGTGGTCCAGCTCTGCAGAAGCTGAGCAGTCCAGGGACTGTGTGGAATGCAGCACCTGGCGCAGAGTGGGTGCCCACGTGAACCCTGAGCTGTGCAGATGACTCAGAGCATTTCCTAAGCACTGTCAGACACTCACATCCAGGTCCTGTGGAGCAATGGTTGTCTGGTTGCAGGCTGAGAATGTAGGCCTGGTGCTGTCATAGCTTCTAACTGGTCATGAGATGCAGGAAATCTGTGTTTAAAACAAATGTGAAATGTTCCAACTTTTAAAACACTCCATGAGCCAAACAAAACATGCCTACAGGCCACATCCGGGCCACAGGCTGCCAGTTTGTGTGTGTGAGATCGCTGCTCTGTGTTCCCAGATAGAACTGCAGTTCAGGCAAATGGCTTTGAAGGAGGGGAAAGGGCTATTTATCCTTAGCCTGAAACCCTGGCATGAATTTGAGTGGATGAGAGTATGAGCCAAGGACTGGTTCTCATTGCAAGCTCTGCAATCTGTGTCCTTGAGCACCTGATTTGAAGGGGTAAGCTGTGTGCTTCTCCTCGTGCACATAAATTAGAGTTGGGCAAACTCATGTGCTTTGGACACGGCGCACACCAGAGGCGCATGCAGTGGAGACCACCAGGCTTCCAGAGCATGCTCAGGGGTGGGGCCCACTCCGGGTCCTACAGCAGCAGAGTGTACCTTAGTGCCCACACGCTAAAGAGAGAGCATTTTCTGAGCTTTCTAAAACATTATTCTTATCATCATCATCATTATTCTTCTGCACAAACACCATAATAATACTTAACAGAAATAAGAAAAAGATTGAGTTACAAATTTTGCCCATCAAAGGACAAGATATTTTTCTAAATTTCTCCTAAGTTCTAGTGTCTGAGCATAAATTTTACAAAATGGCAATTTACACTCTGCTTTTCTTTCATTGAATTTTATATCATGAGTGCTTTTCCATGTGGCCCAAAAAGATCTTAACAGTGTTGATCATGTCTATTATCTTGTGACAGGGACATATTTTGCAACTTAATTATTCCCTAGTGGCTGAATATTCTTTATTGTTTCTAACTTTCCAAAAATTATAAATAATATATAATGAATTTGTGTTTATAGCTTTTCCTTTCTTCTAGATTATTTCCTTAAGATAAATTCTCATATATTTTCTATGAAAGAAGACATGGGCTGTTTATAAATTCATCATGTGTATCCTCAGAGTTCTTTCCAAAAACCTTTTGTGCCAATTTATACATGTAAACAGTGCGGTGCAATGGTGGGCTTCCCTGCGCCCTGGCAGCCTCCTGTATGATTTTCCTGAATGTTTCCAATTTAAGAGGTATAAAATGGCCCTGCAATATTGCTTTAATTTGCCTTTCTTGAATTATGAATGACTGGAAGAGTTCCCTCATGTTTTTGTGGTTATTGTGTTTGTTCTTGCACACATTATTTCTCTGGCCTTTTTCTTTTTCTTTCCTGTTGGAGTCTTTATTTATTAAAGGATGAGTCTTGGCAGAGTAAAGGGAGTAAACTTCTATATGCTTTTCCTGCAGTAAATATCCCACCTTCATGACCTGTTATTTCTGAATTTGTAGTTCAGATTATTGTTTTATTTATTTATTTATTTATTTTTAAATTGTGTCGGTCATACATAGGGTATGTTCGACGGGAGGAGGCAGAGTGGTCTGGAGGAGGTTCCCCTTAAAAGAACATGTGTGTACAAGCCCCAACTTACAGGTGCGATGCCCCCACGAACCTGTGAGCCTCTCCAGGGACCCCCAACTCTTGGTCTTCAGTACTGTTTCAGTTAGACACGTGCTTGTACCAAGAATTTCCAAGAACTTCTCCCAGAAAAGCTCAGAGAGAGGAGAGTAGTGCCCCTGTGTTCTCTGTCATGCCCTAAGTGGGTTCTATCTGAAATATACCTAGGCCAGCCTGGCCCAAGGAGGGGGGTGCTGAAGTGGCCAGTGGCAGTGGCCCTGGCTTGAGCATTGCTTCTCAGTCTACGCATGTCCTCCTGCACATGGATGTTCTGCTCATGTGGCACATGGGCTGAAGGGTGAAGAGTGAAGAGATGGCTGCTCAAGGCCAAAATCAATGGCTGAGGCAGCCAAGGCATCTGAAGGGATATCTCAGCCTATCTGTACCCATTCTCTGTTAAGACAATAAGTTGAACCCTGAAGCTGCATGTAGCTTTGGAGTACACAGACTGTAGATGTCAGGCTTTTCTTCAAGATCCTTGAACTTTCCTTAAAACCCCCTTCAAGGACCCTCCAGTTCATGCCCACTGTCCATCTCACAGTTTAAGATTTTCTTACTCTACCAATCTACTTCTAAGTATCAAAATGTGTATTTGTTTTCTATGGCTTTGTAACAAAAGTACTACAACATGCAATGGATGGCTTAAAAAGCATGTCTTGCCAGGGATATATCTCAGCATCCTGGCAAGCAGGTCTTGAGTTTGATTCCTGGGAAATAGGAAGAGGAAGAGGAAGAAGAAGAAGAGGAGGAGGAGGAGCAGGAGGAGGAAGAGGAAGAAGAGGAGGAGGAAAAAGAGGAGGAAGAAGAAGAGGAAGAGGAGGAGGAGGAGGAGGAGGATCTTATTTTTCTTACAGTTGCCAAGGGACAGAAATTCAGGAGTATATTAGTGGGGCAGTTCTTTCTCAGGATTTTGAGGGGTTTGTTCATGAGGTTACAGCCTTGGCTAATTATCCATGGATGGGACATCCCAGGTGGCTGACTCATTTGGTGGCAAGAGGGCACTGGCTTTTGGTGGGAGGCTTCAGTTCTTCCCACATGGGTCTCTTGAGTGCCCTCACGACATGGCAGGTGGCCTCTCCCAAGGAACTGATGCAAAGGAGCAAGGGGAACATGTGCACTGTGTCCCTGCCATGCTTTGTGGGCTACACAGAGCAACTGTTGTCCACTGTGAGAAGAGGCCCCACAAGACTTGGATTCCAGGCGATGGTCACTGGGGACCATCTTGAAGGCTTTCTGTGGTAGCATGTCTTCTTTCTAAAATGCATATGTTAAAGTCCAAACCCCAGTACTCAGAATGTGGCTTCATCTAGGGATAAAATCTTTAGAGAAATGCTTAAGTTAAAATGAGGATCTAGCAGTGGTCCCAATCCCAGTGTGCTTATTAGGGAGAGGACACAGATATGTACAGAGCAAGATGCAGGGAGAAGATGACTATTTACAGGTCATGGAGAGAGACTTCAGAGGAAACAATCCCTGTGGCATCTTGATCTTGGACTTTAGGCATCCAGTAACTGAGGAAATACATTTAAACCCAAGGTATCTGTTATAGCATCCCTAACAAATAGATACAAGAGCAAATGTCACAACTTCTAAGAAAAAAAAAAAAAAAGATGGATAGAACTAGCCACCTATGAGGCTTTCTCTTGTACTATTTGCTGGGCCCGAATAGAGCTGGACCTGAGTTCATCTTGAGGGCTCCTCACCCAGAGGCATTACTGAAAGAAATGCCACCTTAGAGCATGATGTCTCTCTTGGAGCAGGTCAGGCCCATCATAACTTAAACTTCACGGGGAGAGGAAATTTTTATTTCTTGTCTCTTGTTTTCATTTATTACCTTTTTTTTTAAACAAACATTTACTTGAAAGAGTGTATAGCAGTAACTGATATGACATTAAAAGCAGTATGCATTTAGAAGACCAGAATGACGGGCATTCCAAGCATGGCCCTAGTATTACACATTGCTATCCTCGGTGCAGTTGCTTAGTTCACAGGTATCAGCATATATAGTTAGTCAGGGTGAGAATCCTACCAATTACCTGACTGGGGAGAGGAAATTGAAAAGAGCTCTAAAAGTGTCAGGTCACCACTGGCTCCTACCAAGCACTGGCAAAGTAGCATTTTCACACGAGGAAGGAGGGACCTGGGCATGAGAGTGTGGGCTGCTGAAAGTCCCCTTGGCTGGCTGTCCACTGCAGTGCGTCATTTCCTGCTGTGGTTACATTTTCTGGGTGGCCTCCAGAGATTCTGCTATTTCCTTAATAAGAGAGTGAGAAAACCACACAATGGGCCTCAAGGCCTGGCAGAGGCCGTCCTGGGGCTAAGTGTGGGCAAGCCTGGGCTTTTTCAAAGATCAAGGTGCCTAGAGCTCCCACTGCCAAAGCAGGGCCACTTCAGAGCAGCCAGCCTAATTATCTAGATAAACACAGGCTGTGAAGGGCAGCTAACTTCAGTCTTAGTGTTAAACCTTTGCCAAGAAATAAAAATTAAAACGGTAGAATATCTTGTCATCACATGCACGGGGGTGCATTTGCAGGACGGGATCAGTGCAGCAGCAGAGCAATTAGTACAGCCAGCAGCAGGATGCTGCGACCGCTTCAGCACTGAGCAGGAATGAGGATATGCTTAGACTCAGTCAGACTTACCTCGGAGCCGCGTCCTGAAGTCACCTTGTGGGCTCTTTCATTCTCTAGGATGACATCTCATTTCCAGGGTAACTCAAAAGTGCAAAAGATTTGATGATAAAAATCGGTAATATACCAACCATTGTTAATTAGCTATTCCTGTTTTGAAAATCTGTAACAAAAGTATTGTTGTCTGTTTCTTTTTTCTATTTGTTTTTGCTTCTGTTTTTCACTCTTCAAAACAAAATTAAATTAAATGCAAGAAAAAAGCGCAAAAGCACGTCCACTGTACAGCACCATGCTGGGCAGCATTCACTTGCTGTGACAAAATCAATTCTGTGGAAGAAAGATTTGTCCTGGCTGGAGGCTTCAGAGGTTTCAGTCAGTGGTTGGTGGCTTCTGTTGCTTCAGGCCTGTGGCAGGGCAGGAAAATCTGTGGAGGGAGAGTGCGGCATAGGAAAGCCACTCATTGCCCAGCAGCTGGGAGGCAGAGTGTGAGCGCCCGAGAGAAAGGAGACCAACAAGACATGGTCCCCAAGGGCACATCTGATGACCTGCTCCTTCTACCAGCTCTGACCTAAGTTCCTGTCACCTCCTGATGACGCCATCAAATTGCGAATGCGGAAATAGATGAAGCGAAAGTATTTCGAGCCCTCGTGTGCCAGTCATCTTCCCAAAGTCCATCCATAGCAACCAAGCCTTTAGCAATGGCCTTGGGGGGACACTGCAGACCTAAACCATCCAATCAGCAGTGCTCCTGGGTACCCTGGCCTAATATCTGGCAGCCCTTATTTTTTCTTCTGTTAGTCTTGAAGCATACGGTCAAGCATGTAGGCCCCAAATGCTCTAAGAACTTCTAAGTTTTCTACCACACTTACGCAGTTCTGGAAGCAGCCAGGTTTGGTACTATTTTTGTGGATAACAGTTTGCAGTATGTGTCACAGGCTTAATGTTTTTTGTTTGTGTGTTTATTTTAATGTCTTTTAGTATAGGGTGTACAGGGTCTGCAGGGTCTTGCTACATAGATCGGACTTGTAGTGGTCTTCCTGTTTTCAGCCTCCCAAGCACTGGGATTACAGGCATGTGCCACCATGCCCATTCTCAACTGCTGGAGCGGAGCCAGCACAGCATGCTGGGCACAGGCTTAATGTTTTGAATACCTTCTGATAAAGCAAAGTATGGCCAAGAGTTTCTATGGAAACTACCAAGCTGGTGTGCAAATATGCAGCTCTAAGAATGTCCCATGTAGCATTGCTTGTAATATTTTTTTAAAAAGGAAATCTTCCTGGGCTCCCAACATATCCCCCTTTTTTGTTTTCTGTGTGAGAGATGGGTGCTCCATTGCAGTCAGAGAAGCTGTGTTTGGAGAATTCTTTAGAGGATCTTTTCATATTTGATGCTAGAAAATTGGTCAAATGTGTGTAGGTGGGACTGGGCCTCATTGCTTAAAGCAGACAAGCTACCTCAGTCCTGAGATAAGCATCCTGACTGGTTAATGTCAGCTATTAGTCGCTAGGCAACCTTGTGTCATGTGTTACTAAGCTTGCAAAGGTATAAATAACATCATACTGTTTCTTCAGGAGTGGACTCATCTCAACAACCAGGTAGATGAGCCACCATCTACCGCCCCCCTACAAAAAAGGAAATCATCTGAATGTCCTCCAGTAGGGTGCTATAAAGAAAGTTGGCATGTGCATAGCAGGAAAACCTGTATAGCTCTTTAAAATAATGTTTATGTTAAAATGTTCACAAGTACATTAATAAATAATAGCATACAGGGTAATATGTATGTGAGGCCATTGAAAGGTAGAAAATCTACACACAGAAAAGTGGCTAAGAGGATGTTCATTATAGGACAATCATTTTATTTATTTATTTGATATCTCACTACACAGCTTGGCCTCAAAGTGATCCTCCTGTCTCAGCCTCACCAGCTCTGGGATCATAGGCGTGCACCATGCCAAGTTTCCATGGCCTGCACGATGTGCCTGCAGTTCTGGGGCCGACATGACTAGCAGTACCAGAGTTCAAACCCAGGTCCTTGTGCTTGCCAGGCAGGTGCTTAGACCACTGAACTATCTCCCCAGCCCCAGTAATTTCTTTCTTTCTTTCTTTCTTTCTTTTTTTTTTTTTTTTTTTTTTTTTTTTTTTTTTTTT
>NDGN011556894.1:0-14658 GCA_002564285.1 Tympanoctomys barrerae | reverse complement strand
GTGTGTGTGTGTGGCCAGCTCAGCCCACCAGGGGGCGGGGCGGGCTGGCATGTGGTGCTGGGATTGAACCACGATCCCTGTGCTTTGCTAAGCTTGTTCTAAATAGGTGCTTAAACCACTGAGCCATCTCGCCAGCCCTTAATGTCTTTTTAGTTGTGGGTGTTTTTGCTTGTTCGTCTTTTTGGGACGGCGTGTCACTGTGCACTTCGGGGTTGCTCTGAGCTCGCTTTGTAGCCACGGCTGGTCTTGAGTCTGCAGCAGTCCGTCCTGCTGGGCCTCCCCAGCTCCCTGTGCGGGATCACAGGTGTGGCCACCACGCCCAGCTTTCTTGTCTTCTCAGGGAGACCATGAATTCCTGTAAGTCCAAACTTCTGGGCTTTTCTTTCTGATTTGTGTTCTTGTTGACCTACATTTCGTGATGATTTTTTCGCAGCTAACTTCTGCTCCCAGGATGGAGGAAGATGCTGGCCTGCTCACCGACATGGACGGCGTCTTGGAGGATGGTAGTAGCCAAGACGCCTGTCTCCTACAGCAAAGACGCCAGGCTGGGGCTGCTCCTGAGTCCTTTATTGCAGGGCAACTGCATCGCTTAAATTCACACTGCGCCTGGAGGGGGGGGATGTTACTGGCTTCATTTGAAAGAAAGATAAATAATGGCTGAGGATTTTGAAAGACACTGTAGTCTTCTAGTTCTCGGCATCACTGTGGAGAAGCTGAGGACCTTTTTATCCCAGCTCTTTAATTGACCTCTTTTTATTTTCTACTTCTGAAAGCATTTAGATTTTTTTCTTAAAGCTTCTGATGCTCTGAACTCTTTTGGAGATGCCCTCCATTTGAGTCCTAGGCTGGACCTTACGCAGCGTTCCAGTGAGGGCCCCAGGTTCGGGCCTGAGTGGGTCCCAGTGTTGGTTCTAGGGCGCCACGCCCTGTGCTGCCCACGGGTTGGGGTGGCCTCACCAGCCACTTCTTCCCACCCTTGTGCCCCTCTGGTGGTCAGCCCCGTGCTTTCCAAAATTCCTTCTCAGTCATTTTACAAAGCTGGGTGTGTGGCAATGAGCCCATGGTTCACCTTGCTATGTTTTGCTGGAAGTCTGTGGCGATTTCCTAAGACAAGGGTTCCAGCGAACCCCTCTACTTCTTTTTTCCAGGACTGGGGATTGACACAGAGCATTTGCC
The DNA here is from genome assembly GCA_002564285.1 of Tympanoctomys barrerae. Classification (NCBI taxonomy): domain Eukaryota; kingdom Metazoa; phylum Chordata; class Mammalia; order Rodentia; family Octodontidae; genus Tympanoctomys; species Tympanoctomys barrerae. Next base: position 13,482 of record NDGN011556894.1, on the reverse strand, counting down.
AGCCCTTTTTACTTGTTTATTCTGAGACAGGGTTTCACTGATGAATTGTCACATTGCCTGGGCTGGGCTTGCACTTGCAGTCCTCCTACCCGAAGGAGTCTTGGGACCCCCTGGTTCCCTGGCCCCTGCTTTGAGAATTTCTTTGCTCATTCAGTTTGAGACTTGAGTGTTTGATCTGCTGTTTGCCTGCTTACTTTTTTTTAGTTTTTGGTTGCCAGGCTTGTGTGTGTGTGTGTGTGTGTGTGTGTGTGTGTGATGGAACTAGAGATTGAACTCAGGCCCTTCCACTTGCCAGGGAAGCGCTTATTCTACTGAGCCATCTCCCTGGCCCCAGGCATTTGTTTTTGAAAGAGACTTGTACAGCTTAGCCCAGGCTGGCCTTAAACCCCTGGCCATCCTCCTGCCTGGAACTCCCCAGTGCTAGGGTTACAGGCACGCACCACCATCCCCAGCTGGTTTGTTGGTTTGTTTGTTTTAACTCTTCCTGCCTTGATTTCTAGAAGTAGACAAATTAGAGAACGAAGAGTTTGAGGTGAAATGTCCTCTGGGAACGGAGAACACTGCTGCCCCCAGCCACCCCTGGTAATTCTCTGGGGAAGGGGAGCTACTCCCCGCCTGCAAGTGCAGCTCCTGCAGGGGGCGTGGAACCGCGGGCACAGAGGCCCGAGGCGCGTGAGCCAGGACAGGGTGGGCGGCAGCTACTGTCTGTTTCATTCCAAGTCCCGGGAAGGAGAGAAGCACTGATGCCCAGAAAGCGGAGACGCCAACCACAGCCAGAGACAGGGTGCAGGCGTCCCAGCTGCGCAGGAGCCTGGACCTCCTGGACAAGGAGCAGGAAGAGAAAGACCTGTTCCTCCAGAAGACCCGGTGAGCCTGCGGCTGCCCGAGCACAGCGCCCCCACCTGCTCTGAGCCAGAGTGCCGCTGGGTTGAATTCTGTTGCCCTCAACCAAGGGGAGCCCCGAAGCAGGATGGGGACCTGCCCAAGCCCGGCACCCAGAGGCCCCAGCCTGTGTAATCCAGGGCACCTCCTGGCCCCCACGTGGCGCCCAGACGCCATGATGTCATCTCAGGGCTTTTCAGGAAAGGATGGGTAAGGCTATGCTTGTGTTGCCCCTTGGTAGAGACCCCAGGAGGATGCAGGGCTCACAGCCCCAGTCCAGGCAGGGGAGGCAGGAGGGACCTTCCTTGCCGCCCCTCAGGGTGGAGCTTCAGGGACCCTTCCTGCTTCTTCCTGTAGGAGGGAGCTGTGCGCCTGTCGTCACAGGATGGACGTGCTGAGCAAGCAGCAGGCAGGCGTGGCTGCGGAAGTCGCTCGGGAGAGGAAGTGCAGCAACATGTGTGCATCCGTGGGCCGGGACGTGGGGGCCAGAGGTGGGGGACCAGAGGTGGGGCCAGAAGCCAGCTGGCGAGATCGGGACTGATGCACTCCCCTGGAACACACCTGGCTCCTCCCTGGGGTTGAGCACCTGCCTGGGTGTAGGGTGCAGCAGCGCGGGTCCGCAGAGGACTCTAAGCCTGACCCATTGCTTGCAGCCCACTTGTGGGCGCCACAGGCTAGCAGGGGGCTCTGAGCTGCAGCGTCCACGTGGCACGTGGTCCTCTTGTCATGTCACCCAGGCCCTTCTGCACAGGGACGCAGGGACCCCAATGCCACTCACCCTGCTGTGCAGCTGGAGCTTAGGGGAGCCGTGAGCTCCGGCCGGATGGCACCCAGGGAGCTCTGCAGCCCAGCGGGGACGTGGGCCCAGGCCGAGCTCAGTGGCTCAGGTCCACAGGCATGGCCGTGTTTCAGGGTGCACTGGGTCCCTCCGGGGTGCGCCTGCAGGGCCCGGGAATGAGGAGTTTGGCTTCCAGACCCCCCAGGAGGAAGCTGGGAGAAAGCTGGGAGCTGTGTGCCGGGCCAGCAGGGCAGGGGCAGGCGCCAGCACAGCCCCACCTTCTCCAGGGCCAACCTGCACTCTCCTGTCACTGTCAGGCCAGCCGTGGGCCGCCTGCAGGCCGCATCCCGTCGCCTGTGCCTGGAACTAGAGGATGAGCATGTCCTGCAGTCAAAACTCAGGGCCGTGCTGCAGGAGAGCGAGTGAGTTGGTGGAGCTGGAGACAGGATTCCCCGCGGGGGTGGGTGGAGGCGTCTGTGCCTTGTGCCACCCTGAAGCGGTGTGGGGCTGGGGCTGACACCAGGGAGGCAGCGGGCGCTGGGGCCGCTGCCCCGCATTTCCCCTGCCCGCCTGGCTTTCCGCTCCCGGGGCTGCAGCTCCTGTCTCTGTCCACTTCTGTGTCCTGGTCCCCACGCTTCCTTAAAATCTGCGTCCCTGGTCCCAAGGGCCCCCAGCTTGTCCAGAAGCCCTAGGGAGGAGACAGACCCAGTGTGGCTCCAGAGACCAGCGCCTGGGTCTGGATTCCACAAGAACCAGCCCATGGGCCTACAGGCAGGGCTGGGGGGTTGAGCCCCTTGCCATGCCCCAAGGAAGACTGGTGGTGGGGGTGGTGAGGCTCCCGGAGGTCCACACGGTCCGGCCCTGGTCCATGACAGTGGCAGAGGAGCCTTCCTGGCAAACACTGTCTTGGTTCTGGTTACCTCACTCTGTCTCCTGGCCCTGTCCCCAAGCCTCCAGCCACGGGCTGCTGCCCTGATTCCCTCAGGCCAGGTCTCTGCCAGCACCCGTCGAGGCACATGACCGCCAGCCACTCCTGATCGCTTCCTTCCTGGGCTAGGTTTCCAGAAAGGAAAGCATGGGTGGAACAGGCCAGTGTTGCTGCAAAACCCACAGCCTGTGCAGACACTGAGCCTGGGAACCCCGCAGCACAGCGTACCCAGGTTGTCACTTCCTGAGGCCTCTGGGCAAAAGTTGGGGTGTGGTAGGGTGGGCCCAGGCCTGGCCCGGGATCCTTCCCTCTCCCCACCCATGCAATGAGGTGAAGGGCTTCTGTGGCCCCACCGGTCTTGGTCCTTGGGACCCCTAGATCCGTGAGCTGCCTGGACCCCTTGCACCTGGCCGCCTGTTGCTGGCTAAGTGCAGGCGCGGTCCCTGCTCAGATTGCAGTCCCAGCTGCACCCTGCATGGTTCAGAGGACCAGGACACTTGGCGGGCTGAGCCGCCCCAGGGGCAGCACCCTGCACATGCAGGGCCCCGACATGCACCCGGATGCCAGGTCCCTTCCCCTGCTGACCTGAGGAGCTGCTGGTATCTCGACCCCTCGGCTCCACTCACTCACACGGGTGCCCACTTGAGCTCACCCTGCTGTGGCACTGCCACTTGGAGCTATCCAGCACTGCCACAGAAATGCCACACCACAGACGACCCTGCACAACACCCTCAAGTGACCCTAAAGGCCACCGCACCACATCCCTCGAAATGGAAAGGCCACTTCAAGGAAGGTGGTCCTGTGAGAAGGACATGGCAAACTGGTTGTGCCACCTGTGGGTCACCTACCGTGGTAGGGATGCTGGCATCGCCTCACCCCGCTCCAGAGGAGTCATGACCGCGTGATTGAAGCAACCGCAGACGACTCAGCCAGGCGACCCTGGTGCCCACGCACACACTGGCTGGGACGAGGGCCGTGCGAGGCTTCGGTGCGCATGTCGCCTAGCAGCAACAGAGCGGCCACCCTCTCCTGGGCTGCGAGACACCAGGAAGGGTGTGGAGTTTGGCAGTTGTCAGCTGAAGGCCAGGATCAGGTGGCTTAGGGTAGGCGTGGCCGTGGGCGGACTACGGCAAGACACTGCCCACGCCAGCAGCACTGCAGAGCTGCCCGGCGACCCGCTTTCCTCAGAACCTGTGCCAGGGACCACCGGCCCTTGATGAAAATTGACACAGAGCTTCAGAAATTAAGAAACTGATGTGGGAGGTGGCACATGCGTGTGCCCCCAGCACTGTGGGAGGCTGAGGCAGGATAGTCACAAGTTTGAGTGCAACCAGGGCAATTTAGAGGTTTAGTGAGACCCCGTCTCAAAATACAAAATAACAATAAACAAAAGAGGACTTGGTGGGAAGACCCTGGGTTCAATCACCAATACCACACCAAGAAAGCAGGAGATTTACAACCTGGCCCCACGGAAGAGTCTTTATCACTCACTCCCAGCTCTGCTGAAGTGCGGGGCCCGTGCCCTGGCAGGCTCCGGCTCATGCTGAACCTGGCCCCTCAGCTCCTGCCAGCACCAGGCTGGGCTGTGGAGGAGGGGCCAGCACCCTGGGAGGCATGGATAGGCGTTATCCCAGGGGCCACTGGGGTGCTCAGCCGGGCCAGGCCTGAGCCTCTGGCCACTCCACAGCCCACAAACACATGTGTCCCTCTAGGGTTCATGCAGGAACCTTGACCTGGACAAGGTAGCAGAGGCTGTGCAGGTCTGGGAGGCGATGCAACCTCAAGGGGCCCCTGGGAAAGCACTGAGGGCTGCAGGTCACCCATTCCATGCATCCCCGAGGACTGCTGGACCATGCCATCGTGCAGGATGGGTCATCAGCAGACCCGGAATCCACTGGAGCCTCCATCTGGGCCACGCAGACCTGGGCCATGCCAAACTTGAGGAACACAGCCACGTTGATGTTGAACTCCCAGAGTCCCTGTGTTCTGTCCTAGCAACAGGCTCGGCCACCCCCCACCCTCCCTGTGAAACAAGAGACCCAAACCCCAAGACCGCAGCACGGGGAGCAGCAGCACCCCCAGAACAGCTGGTTTCCTTAGAGCTACAGGACGCTCAGCTCAGGATGGAGGACGATGTGCCTCCAGTTTAGACTAGCGTGGGATCGAGATCAGAGACAGTGGGTCTTGGAGGAAAGGAGTGACCCACAGTACAGGAAGCTCGGGCCTCGTGTCACTCAGGGAAGGCCGCAGCAGGTCCTGCATTGCACAGAAAGCTGCAAAACCTCCACATGGAGGACGGCATGCGAGACAGGGGCACAAACCAAGCTCCCGAGAAGACGGGAAATCCTGGGCCAAACGTGACAGTGGCTGAGGCCACACATCAGGCACACACAGTGGGCCACTTGGGACTCATCGCCCAGGACCCAGGAGCCACTGGGCATCTGAACACACACTGTCCATGCACTGGGAAGAGAACTACGCACAGCCCCATGAGGCTGGCTGCAGCCCGGGGGCCACGAGCCAGGCAGCGCACCCCGCAGCCCCAGCACCTGTGCATCGTCGGCGTTTTGCTTGGAGGAAGAGATGTACAAGGACAGATATTACCAGAAGACATACAGTGTATAAGGAATTACAAGATTGGCTTATGACGGCCACAGAGTCAGATAGGGGAGCATGCACACCCGGGACAGGAGGTCAGTCCCCAGGTCTGAAGGCCCCAGCGGTGCGGAAGGTGAAGGATCCTGCAAGCCAGGCGGTGAAGTCCAAGCCCCAACTGCCCAAGTGGAAGATCAACTACTTCCCAGCCCCTTTCTATAGTCTTTTTGTGCTGGGTCACTCTGGAGGTGGAGCCAATTGTGCCCCAAGGTGGAGCCCCCACCAGTTGGAGCTGCCTGCGCTTCCCGCCAAGCTGATACAATGCATCAACCACCACAACTCAGAAGCTGGGATAGAGGATCAGGATTTCTAGCACAGCCGCGGCAACCCAGGGCCTTGGCCCAACCTTGTCCCATAGTAAAAGTTAAAGGAGATTAGGGTGAAGCTCAGTGTGAGGGGCCAGGTCATGGACCCCTGCACTGCAGAAAAGCGGGGCCACAGGCAGTGACCGCTGTGACTGGGCTTGTGGCAGGGAGGAGGGGACTTGACTCTCCAGCCATGGTTTTGGAGAAGCATTTCTAACGAAACAGGAGCAGAAGGAAGTTTCCCAGTGTGACACAGAGTACTTGCTGAGAGCTGGCAGGGGGCACCGAGTTGGTGGACGTGAGGTGCTTGCTTTACCGTGGTGAGCAAGGCGTTCTGCAGATGAACCGCATCCCTCCTGCCTCGTGGGGAGGTAGTGTCCCCTTGGGGTCCCCGTGCTCCCTCAGCCCCCCACTGCTGGCAGCCTGGGCCAGAACAGATTGACGAAGACAGAAGCCGGGCAGGTTCGCTGTCCAACTAGGGTCAAGGCTGGCCGCCACCCGAGCCCACAGCGAGCACATCTGAGGGCTAGCGGAGCCCCCAGGCCTGCAGAAGACAGTTCCAGCCACCTTCCCTGACACTTCCCTCTGGCCAAGACAGGCCTGTAGCGCTCAGCTGACCCAGCCCTGGACCAGACATGTGCTCGTGGGCTCCAGGAAGCGCAGTGCCAGGCTCCAGCCTGGATGCAGGTCATCGGACGGTGACCTTCCAGCGTGGGAGATGTTGAACAAGGCTCCCTGGAGGGGGCTCACCTGTCATAGGGGCATGTAGTGTCCCCTCAGTCACTTGCCACAGCCTGGCACCTGAGATCCAGATCTGGAGGCTGGTCCCGGTCTCCAGCAAGCGCCCCTGTCTTCCAGGAACGCCATGTGGCACCTTGAGATCAAGAAGGGGCAGCTGGAGGACGTCCGGAAGTCCAGCCACGAGGAGGCACAGGCCAGGGACCAGCGTCTCCGGGAGCATGCGGCCCAGCAGCTCTGCAGGGAGGAGGAGGCCTCGAGGAAGGCGGAGAGGAACCGGCGGCTCCGGATCCGGTGGGTGGCACCGGGCGGTCCCTGTGTCCTGCTAACTCCTGGGCACCAAGATTTCCATGCCAGGCCTGTCAGACCCTGCCTGCCCAGGCTCCCTAAAGGACCTCTAGCCACAGTCACCAGAGCCAGCTCAAAGTCATACCTCCCCAGGGGCTGTCCCTGGCTCTCTGGTGTCCCGCTTCTTCACGATCAGGCATGAGCCCCACATCAAGAGTGCCCTCCTGAGGAGTCGCTGGCACAGGCCTGTCCCAAACCTCTGGCTTCTCCACCCTGCGTCGTGTACCCCTCTTCCACCCAGCTGCTTCAGGCCACAGCCCCACGGTACCCCCATCCCAGTCCTCTGTCCGCCCCTCACTGCCTGCTCCTCCTGGTCCTTGTTTCCCCATCTTTGCTGACCCCTTCCCATCTCACAGCCCCACTTCTGGCAGCCCCGTCCCAGCTTGCCTCCTGTTCTGTCTATGTCGCCTGCGCCCACAGGGCCAGCCCCCCTGCTGCGTGTTGAGGGCTCCTGGCCTGGCAGAGCCAGAACATGGAGCGGCTGCAGCAGGAGCCATGTCCCCCGCCTGTGTCACCACAGGAAGTCCTTGTACACGCAGAGGGAGCTGGGGCTCAGGCACCAGAAGCTGGTGGAAGACGCCCAGAAGAACCACCGTGTGGCAGTGAAGTTCCTGAAGGCCTCCCTGGGCCGGTGGGTTCCTCTCTAGATCTCACTTCCTGTCCCAGCCCCTAGGGTCCTTTGCACACCCGAGGGCACTGTGTCTCTACCCACGTGTCATCCTGCTGTCCCCATTTATGGTGCATCTTCCTCCAGGGTCCGGGAGCGAGAGCGCAAGCGGGAGCTGGAGTCCCATGAGCACCTGCAGCGGCGCATGGATGCAGTGCTGGCGCTGAGGAGCAGCATCGCCTCGAACCGGGTGGGTGAGGCCCAGGGAGCCCTGCAGTCGCTGGCTGGCACTGTGGCTTCCTGCCCAGCCTGTGCTCGGGGTCTCAGCCCAGGAACAGGAGGGACCCCCCAGGAACACAGGGCCCAGGCCAGCATGGGCCTGGCCTTGCATGCGTGTGGGAATACAGACGCAGCACCTTGAGGGCTAGGGCAGGCCGCGCGCACAGCCCGGGTCAGCCCTGCACACTGGGGCTGGGTGTTGGGTGGGAGAGACAGAAAGAGCTGTGGAGTTTGCAGAGCGTTCCTGGAGCTGTGCAGGTGGGTATGCACCTGTGGATGTAGTGTGCGTGCGTGTGCACACACATGCACGTGCTCTTGCACTGCCTGTGCAGCCACCGGAGCTACAGCATTGCCCCTTTGCAGGAGGCACTGCGGAAGTTCCAGGCCTGGGGCCGGGCTCGGGCAGAGCAGGCGGAGCAGCTGGCCCGGGCAGAGCAGCAGGAGGTCCTGCACCAGGGCAGGGATGCCTTCAAGCACATTTTCCACGAGCATCGGCGCCAAGAGCTGGAGGCCCAGAGGCGGTGCGGGCCATGGGCTGCAGTGGGTGTGAGAGGGGCACCTGGCCCCTCCCAGCCCCACTCTGCTGTTTGGCCATGACCCACCCAGAATCCCAGGGGCCCTGTGTTCTGCTCCTACAGGGGCCTTGGTCTGCTCTCTGGCCCCTCCACCGCCGCCGCCTCCTGGGGCAGTCCCTGCCGGCCCCACACTGCCCTTGCTTTCCATTCTGTTCTCCCTCATGGGAGTTCAGCACAGCCTCCCATCCCTGCTGTCAGGTGGGCCTCCTGAGCCAGGGTCCTAGCAAAGCCAGCTCTCATACCTCAAGTCCACACTCCGTGCCCAGTGCCCTCTGCCGGGGATCCTGACACTGGCTGGCACTGCCGGGGTCAACCTGAGTGTGGCCTCCGGTTCCTCATGGGGGCACCATCCTCCTAGTATCATGGAGCCCCGGGTGTGACACACAGTGCCGTCTGCCTGCCCCCTTGGTCTGGCCCAGGCCTGGCTCTGGGCAGTGCCAAGCGGGCATCTGGCTGTCTCCTGATAAGGGCTTCCGATAGGGCCTTCGAAGAGGAGCAGAAGCTTCGGAAGCAAGAGATCGTCAGTCGGATTCTGAAGGAGGAGGCCCAGGACAAAAGCCGCAAGAAGAGACAGCGGCCGCCTGCCAAAGCCACTGCTCTCCGGACACTGAGGGACAGGACCTGGAACTATATCTCCGCCTTCTATGAGGGGAAGGCAGCCCCCACAGCTGCGGGGCACTCGCTGGTAAGCAGAGCGGTGATGTTTTCAAGCTTGCCCCAAGGCCAATGTGCCGGCCCCAGGTTTGCGTGGCCTTGCAGGGCCCAGCCACTTCCAACAGCGAAGCCAGGAGAGAAGCAGGTGGGCAGGGACAGCGCATCCTCCAGCTAGATGTCCCCAGAGACCCAAGACTCATGTGTCTGCGTGCTGTGCCGGTAGAAACCATTTAGCAATGCGCAGAAATTAGTGAGTTCTGTTTTAAGTAGAGAAAGTTCCAAGTGTGCATGTGGGGTCCGTCCCAGTACGGCACAGAGGACTTGGAGACGTGGGGCTCCGCAGGCTGAGCTCCCGTGGGACCCCAGGGGTGGTCTTCCTGCACCCACATGTGCTGCGTTTCCGTGCACATGGCCTCCTGCTCCTGTCTCCTGCAGGACAGGGAGATCAAGACAGACCCCATGTCCCAGCTGCTGCTGAAGGCCTCCAGTGAATCCATGCAGATGGTTTCTGGGCCCACCAGCCTGGAGGAGGAGACCTTCGCAAAGCCGGAGATCCCGGGGCTGTGGAGCGAGGCCCACAGGCAGAACCAGGTGAGCACGGTCTTCCTCCCGGCCACCCTGCGCCTCCCGGGCCCAGCCACCTTCCACCCCCAGCCTCAGCCCCTCCCCTCATGAAGGCCCCTGGGAGCTAGTGCGTAGGACACACCCGTCACTGCCGGGCTCTGCCACCAGGACTTCCACAACCAGTGGCACACTGTGGAGTGCAGCCGGGAGGGACAGAGGGGCCCTGACTCTGCGCACCACCAGGGAAGCGCTGCTGGAGAATAGTGAGCTTAGCACCACTTGGAGGTCTTTTAGCAAACTTGCCCACCCGGCACCGGCCCTGGGCTCAGACAGCAGCTGTGTCCCGCCAGGAGTGTCGCCCACAGTTCAGCTTCTGTAAGCATCAGTTCCTATGGCTATCAGGCAAAGAAAGCCATTTGGTTCTGCTGGTTCTGGGGACACAAAAGGGACAGGCCACACTAGCTATCCCTGCTCTGTCGCCTTGAGGGGTGTGCAGGACCAGGCAGTTTCCCACCCTGAGGTCAGGCCCAAGGGAACTCTAAACGGCACCACAGGACAGGGTGAGGGCCAGCCAGGCACCTCAGTTCTGGCTGCAAACAGCATGCTGAAGGTAGCCTTCCCTCTGGCCAGGGCTCGATTTTCAGTGACAACACTGGAGGAGTTTCTACCAGGCTTTACAAACACTGTCTCTCACCCCGACACAGTGATCTAGATCACCCCAGCCCCCCATCCTTTCCAGGAACTGGCCTGCCCCCCGCACATTGTAGCTTTGCTTCCTTTCTCTCTCTGAAGCAGCGTGTGGACTGCCTGCCCCTCGCCCCTAGTGGCTCTGGTCCCTGGAGCAGCACAGGCTGCTCTATTTGTGTGAACTTCAGGTGCCCAAGGAGGACGTGGACCGGAAGCCTGTGGGGGGGACGAAGATGGACAAGGACATTCTGGCCTGCACGCTGGAGCGACTGCGCAGCGGGGTGGTCCACAAGCAGGTGGCATCCGGCCGGGAGTTCAAGGGCCGCCCGTTCAACAGCAAGCCCGAGCACATCCACTTCAAGGTGGGCCTGCTTGGGGTGCGGGAGACGGCTCAGTGGAATAAACACTTGCCTGGCAAGCGCAAGGGCCTGAGTTCAATCCCCGGTTCCAAAAAAAAAAAAAAGGTGGGCCTGCCTGCCTCCCTGTGCCTTTCGCTGACCTTGGGAAAGCTGGCAGTGTCCTCCAGCCTGGCTGACAGGGCCTCCTCAGGGAAGGGCCTGGGTTCGGTGGCTCTGCAGAGTCCCAGGCAGCTGAAGGCTGAAGCAGCGATTCTGGCTTCCCATGAGGTGGCCCAGGTCGTGAGAGGGGAGCCTGAAGTCCCTGCTTCCTCCCACCTGCTGTTAGCCCGTGACACCCACTGCTCTTGGTGCACCAGTCACGGGTGGGAGACGAGGGACCCTTCCTGGGACTCGGCTGCAGAGCGCTCTCTGACATTCGGGCCGCCACGGCTCGCCGTACTGAGGCCTCCCCAACCCTCTAGGACTTCGATGTTGGCAAAGTGTACAAGAAGAAGATCACACTGATAAATGCTACTTACACACTCAACTACTGCAAGCTGGTGGGCGTGGAGCAGCACCTCCGAGACTTCATCCATGTGGAGTGAGGCGTGGTGGGGCACCCAGGGGTCTGGGCATAAAACCTGCAGTTGGGTCCCCCAGGGAGTTGCGAGCCGCTCCTGTGCTCCTCCCGAGGCCAGCCTGAGGCGAGGCCCGCCCAGCTTCCCTGGGTCCTCTCAGTCTCCCTGTTCCAACGCCGACCTCGCAGCCCCCGCCACCACTGTGCATTGAGGGGAGACGAGGACCGCTCGCCCCGGCTCTTGTGCGCCCACTGTCCAGCCGCACTTGGCCAGCCCTCTCTGGCCCTCCCTTGCCGGCTCCTTTCCCCACCCCACTGCTGCCTCCATGGTTGCCTCCCATCCTGCACCCCTCCAAGGAGCAGCCTCCCCTTCCGGGCAGCTTCTCTCCTCTCTCGCTCTGCTGCCCCCACTCGGCTTCCAGCCGGCCGTAGTTGGTGTGACATACAGCTTCTGAAAGGAGGCCCAGCCGGCCTGACCTGATGCTGCCTGACTCTGGCCTGGGGGCCTCCCTCCCTCCCAGTGTGGTGCCAGCCAGCCACCAGGGGTCCCACTCAGTCCCCCACCTACAAGCCGATGTCCCACTGGGCTACCGAGTCAGGTCAGCCCCAGGACCTCTGCTCCCTTTCGCAGTTTTCCAGACTCCTCTCCCTGTGCATAGAAGCTCACATGGACAAGCGTGGCATTTGTTTTACCATGTAGTTAATTGAGATCTGAGGCCTAAATTTCCAAGGCTCACAGCTCTGGGCTCGGGGTCACCACTGTGAGGCCCCCAGTGCCTTCCCATCCAGCCAGGATGCCTGTGGACAGGGCTTCCCCTCAAACTGGGGCTGCGCCTCCTGATTCCAGGGCAGGTGACAGACACGCAGTGACATCGTGCAGGTGATGGACGCGCAGGTGCTGTCCCAGAGCTCTGGACTTCGGGTCCCACAGGCCTACTGCTGTGGCCACTCTGTCCAGCTCATGGCGCCTCCTGAGTGGGCTTTGATCGGCTCTGGGCCTGCTCAGCCCTGGCCCGGTCCCTCCACCCCGCCCCCCGGCATCACCTGCAGCCTCCCTTCCCCGTCCCCTGGGCCGGGCGAGGTGTCGCCTGTGCGCCGCTTGCCTCTCCAGCTGTGTCTCACGGCTGTCAAAGCTGCTGACGCCGCGTCTTCTTTGGGCGCTGCTTCTCCTTTCCAAAAATTCCATGTCCTTTTTCAGATGAGCCAGCGTTTCTTGGTGGTGTCTCGTTCCTTTCTTGTGTCTATAATTCTCTATTTATGTCCTCGACACTTTTAACTTCGCGCTTGGAGCGGCCTGCGGTGGCTTGGTGGCTCTGCGGTGTGAGCGCTGGCCCTGTGCCACATGGGGCTGGCCCAGCGCACCCTGTGCTTCCGATGCCGTGGATGCTGACCATTACGCGCGGGCTTCCGTCCTGCCATGTCCTGTATAATCTGCCACCAGAATGCCCCGTCCCAGTCAGAAAAGCTTGGGATTTTTTGGTTTGGTTTTGTTTCTTTTCAGAGACAGGGTCTCACTTTGTGGTTCAGACTGGCTGTGAACTCACTATGTAGCCCAGGCTGGCCTCAAACTCATGCCAACCCTCCTGCCTCAGCCTCTCCAGTGCTGGGGTTAGAAGTGTGCAGCACACACCCTGCTAAAAAGTTTCGGATCCCCTCCATCCAGTCTCCTGGGGCAACTTCCAGGAGAAGGTTTTATGCTACGTTCTAGCTTGTACAGCTTGAAAGAAGCACAGCAGGGGACATCCGCACTGTGAAAGCAGGGCGGGTTGTAGGAGCTCCCTGGCCGAGCTCTCCCTCAGCCGGGCGCGGGCGAGGCAGACGCTCTTCAGCCTCCCTGTGCGACGGGCCCATCTTCCACGTGCCCCCACCTTGGTATTAAAGTGAATGCCCTTGGCTCCAGTCCAGCGCGGGTGTCTGGACAGGCCCAGTGCTGCCCGAGCGTCTCCTGGGCTAGGTGACAGGGACAGCAGGGTGCCCAGCCTGAGCCTCAGGACATCATGCCAAGACAGGCAGGACGGAGGGAGCCCAGGGGCCCCTGGGTGTCCGTGGCCGGCTTCTGCCCTGCGGTGACTCAACCCACTGTGCCCTCAGCTTCGAGCCCCCGGGCCCCCTGTCAGCCGGAATGTCCTGCGAGGCGCTCATCACTTTCAAGCCCGCGGTGAGCCTCGCTTGGGCCGGCTGCCCACTGCTGCCATTTAATCCCCAACACGCTGCTGAACGTGGCGGGTGAAGGGCGGTCGCTCCTGCCCTGCGGTCGCTGTGGGCGAGCGGGCGTGCCTGCCCTGCAGGGCTCTTCCTGGTCGTGTTCTAGGACCCCCGAGCAACCCTATGCCATAGGCCCAGGGGTCCCACTCAGGCAATGATGGTGGCTCCTGCTCCGTTCCTAGATAAACAGAGATCTGGAAGGGACCGTCTCCTTTTTGGCTCAGACAGGTGGATTTTCTGTCCCACTGAAATGTTCAACGAAGAAATGTTCTGTAAGTTGAAGCCCTGCTGGGCCAGGCAGATGGCTCAGTGGAATAAGCGCTTGCCTGGCAAGCGCAAGGGCCTGAGTTCAATCCCTGGTT
>NDGN011556889.1:2400-28813 GCA_002564285.1 Tympanoctomys barrerae | reverse complement strand
CAACATCAGCCTGAAGAGACAATGGGGGCTGGGGTGGGGGAGGGGACAGGCAGATTCTGTCATCCCACACTGAGGTCAGTGATCAGAAGGAAAGAGGGAGAGCTAGAAGGAGGAGAGAGAAAGTTCCCTGTAAATGCTTGATCTGGTCCAGCGTGGCCCAGGTATCTTATTTGATACTCCCTGAAGACTTCCTGGAAATGCAGTAGACACAGACAGAGCTTTGCATGAGCCACAGCTGATAGATTAGTGTGATACAGGCTGGGCCACTGATACCTCACAGCCTAACCCAGCTGTCTCTATGCAAGTAGCTTAAACAATTATTGATATGCTTTTCCTCGAACATTGTCTTTACTCTGCATTCTGTCTTTCTCTGAAAATACAGCCATAGTTTGAACGCCAGACACCTTGAGGGAAGTAGAAGCTTTGTCGCATTACTGAGGCAAGCCTAAGATCACTCTAGTTCCTAGTGAGTGGTCTGATTTCTGATTTCCAAGCCCCCTGGCTTCTCACTGGATCTCAAGTCAACCTTGTTATTGTGCCTTCATATGCTAACTCTGAGTGAGGAAGGAAAAGGTACGTATAAGATGTTAGCAATTTTGTTTTTCCATCTCTAAGCTGGCTGGTAGCCTCATTCCTAATATAAGGTAGATAGATTCTAAAAGGATACTCTACCTGTATAATTCTGTGGAATTAATTTGTTGAACATGTCTTTGTCTCTCATAATGCTTTGTAGATCTCTTCATTGGTCTCAGGAAAATCAAATGTTCCTCCATATGGAATATGTCATTTAAAATAATCAAAGAAAAAATTTAGAAACCTTGTCAGGCCAAGGCACACAACATTTTCTAACCTGATAGATCAGACAACATTGTAGCAGTGTTTTAAATATTCCAGATCTTTGTGTTCTCACTGGATAAAGACATTAAAAGTGAAACCCAAGAAATGGGGGGTATACAATTCTAGGTACCCATTCAGCTAAGTATTCACTGTTTATCAAAATTAGTTGGTGGGGTCTGGAAGACAGCTCCATCGCAAAAGGGTCTGCCTGAGGAGGGCAAAGTTCTGAGTTCCATCCCCAGTCCCAAACCAAAACACACACACACACACACACACACACACACACACACACACACACTGAGGTGAGTATTTGAAGATTAAAAACTATTTTTTCTGTCCCAACATGTGTTTTCCCCTCAGTGCTTCTGCCACAGCGCACAACGGTTGCTCTGCATGCACCTTAGAGCCTTGCTGAACCGTGGCTTATCATACTTCGCATTTTAGGGGCTGCAATGCCAGGAAAGGATTCCAGGGTTCAGGTCATTCAGTAAGACTTAAACCTAGTTTGAAAGCCTGTGGAAGCAGCTAGGCTGCAGCAACCACCTAAACGGAGATCAATAAGTCTGTTATCTTTCTGCCACATCCCATTTAGTCACATGTGCAGTAGCTTAAATGAGATATGCTTTGAAATTAACTCTATCACTAATAATTGTTTCCTAATCTCTAAATTTAAGTGTGTAATGGTTGTTTCCAGATATTTTTCTTGTTATTTTAGATGTTTACATTTTTGAAGGAACAAGATTAATGTTATAATGACAGGTGTGATTTTAAAATTCTTGAAATGCATAGTTTAAGGAAAAGTATACATTTTCTGGCATCTTTCATTTATAGTGAACATAATAAAATCACATTATTTGTGTTATTTTTGTCATATTTGAGATACACAAATATTCTACAGGAGGCTTCTACAAGGACTATTGTTAAGGATAGCTAGAAATATTTTAAAAATTCGCACAGTCACCTTGCAAACACTAGCTTACTTTTAGCCTAAATAATAATATATACAAATATGAATAAGCTAGGTTTAATTTCATTTATTTGACCACATCTGTGTTTTTGAAAGAATAAAGGCTAACTAGTTTTATTTTCTAAATACAAGTAAGAGCTTGCTAGCTAAATATTTTTGAGCGAGTAAATGCAAGCATAATGATCAATACAAGAAAGGTCAAGTCATCTGATAATGCTAGAACAAAAGATCCCTGCCCCCCACTTTCCATTAGTAGTAATATTTTATGAACTCGTAATACAAGCAGTCAGTTGGTGCTGTAAGCACTCCTGCATAGACAGAACATTGCTACATACTACTAAAAATATGGTACGGTTCCTATTCATTTGAACCATAAAATACAGGCACAAGCATATAATTTACCCACAAGAGTTGTATAATAAATTGTTTCTATTCACTCTTTCTGAAATTCTCAGTGATATAAATATACATATATAACTATGTCATTGCCTACATTTTGGCATAATTAATTATAAGGAAAAAAGTTGCAGTATTTCTTAAGAATTTTTTTCTGTATTCATCTCTCCATTATTAGCAATTTCTCCTTTATTATTCACTCTATTCTCTCACCTGCATCTAAAGATATACAGCCCTGAAAGAGTCATCGATTTTTATCAAACCAAGACTTCAGATGTCCAATTGCTTTAGGAAATGAATTCCCTCTGGGAGCCAGAGTTTCTCCTTTGCTTTATTTATTTTCTTATAAATTGAGTACAATCATGTATTTCATATTCTAAGTTGTACTGATTAAGGCATGTGTGTGTGCACATATTCTCATGCCCAGTGTTTTGTATGCTATATACTTATGAAATGGGTTAGTCTTATCACAAAATAAATATCACACATACCACCAATTCTTTGTTCTACATCATGTTTTGTTTACAGTAAGCAGAAAATAGTAAAGTAAATAGAAAGAATTAAAGTAAATAAGATTCCCATGAAGTTCCTGGAGTATTACATAATATAATATAATATATAATATATGTAATATTGTATGCACATATATATTTTAATCTTCATTTAAGAATTGAAAAGATAGTAAATCATATAAAAGTCAAAGATTATATATTGCAAAACCTTAAGAAATCTTTAAAAGCTAAAGTAACAGAAATGAGAGGAGACTAAATTTAAAGGTCAATGAAAACAGAGAACCTACCAAATATATTCTCTGGAAAGTTCCAGGAAGTTTTGAATTCTCAAAACAGAGGTAAGAAAATTTTAGATTTGGAGGATTTAGTAAAAAGATCATATCCTTTTGTATAGAAAATATATGGTATTGTTCCTATTCATCTGAACAGATGTAGAAAGATTATTCCTATTTTATCAGGTAGTCAACTGGTCAAAGTCACCCTGGTGACATGAAGCAAAAGCTACACACTGTAAGAATGTGTAAGTGTATTAATTTCTTCTCCATTCTGTCTTCTGTCTGGAGTCGTAAACTAATTGCAAACATCCTGTGAGCTGGCTCAATTGTTTTCAAAGTACAAAGAGACCTTGCCAAACCTTCTTATATACATCATCAATAAATATTTATTATTTAGTATCCATCATGGGCTCTGTAGTACATGTTAGCTTAGACTTTGGAATTGAGTGCAAGAAGTGAGGGAAGTAGGAGGCCCCTTCTCAGTTCTATCCTTTTTTCTGCTTGGTGCAGGTGCTCACAGCCATAGAGATCTAGCTGAGTGAGTTAAGACTTTTCCATTCTGTTTTTCATCTGACGTTGCTCCATGTCTTCAGTCCAGTACACAAAACTTGCTCTACTTAATATATTCAGACTCAAGATAGACATGAATATGGAAGGCTTGAAGAGAGTGCTCCACAGGAGTTTTTTGAGAGTACTCATATGTTACTATAAATGTAGCACAGGAAGAGCTGTTTTATTCATTTCCACTACTGTGAATGTTCAATGAAGAAATAATTAAAAAGACCATGTATAAAATTTCCTCTCCTACATTCCATAGATACACTTTCTAAGAAATAGATATATCCTTGTTTTAAGTAACATATGTGTCTTCTAGCATCATCAAGTGCTAAAGCTAGAATGGGCTATATTTCTGAAAACTCTTTGGATTACAATCAAACCAAATCTAGTGGGATTACAATAAACACAAATCCAGTTGTGGCTAATTTTCAAAAGAAAGCTGAATTTTCTCACTTGTGTGACCTTTAAGTCCAAGAATCTAAGTCCTTTCAGGCTGATGAGAAGCTGATATATGAAATTACTCACAGTCTTGAACTCTCCACGTGGTGAGGAAGAAAAACATACATAGTATATGTGTGGAATCCTTTGTACTGCTTTAACATCAGCATTAGAAAGAATTTTGTTTTTTTCCTTTAGAGACCTTTTTCCCAGCTTGGATCATGTGTCAATTTGCCCAACCAAACCTCTGTGACCCAGGTAGATGCAGAAAGATTATTCTTACTTTATCAAGTAGTCAACTGGTCAAAGTCACCCTGGTGACATGAAGCAAAAGAATAAGGAGAAGCAGAACTGGTTCTATTCAAACCACAAGGCCATGCATCTTCCTGGGAGAAGGGATTCTATTGTTAGAAAAAGTGAAAGGCCTAATAGAGGACTGCAAACAATTGTCACTGGGCTCAATGGACCCTAAGGCTAGAGAGACTGTGCTATTCCCAAGTCCACCCACAGCTAGCCAGTAGTAGAGTCGGGAACAAGACTCATTTTCCCTGACTTTTAGCATTCCTTTTAATGCTAGTTATTCTATTAGAGATCTTTCAGGAGGGATGTTGGGAAAAACCTTTTCTAATTTCTGCCAAATTTCATTGTGTCGGAGATGATGTTGCTTAAGTATCCTGGCTAATAGCCTGAATTCTGGGGCAGTCATTGCTACCACCTTGAAACTGATAATGTAAATTTAGACTAATTATGTGATGACACCATCTAGCTCAGGAGATTAAAATTATCAGCTCTCCTTAAATTTGGCTGGGGTTTAAAAATGCATCTAATATGAGATGGTAAATTTTATACTGAAATTCTTATTTATTTGGTACAAGGTCTTGGTACACAGCTCAAGCTCATAGTGATCCTCCTGTTTCAGCCTCCCGAGGGCTGGAATTACAGGCATGTGGGTACCCGGCTCAGCACCCTCAGGAGTGGGGCTGATGCGGCATGTAGTGCTGGGGACCTAACCCTGGTCCTGTGCTTGCCTAAGCAGGCCCTTAGTCCACTGAGCTATCTCACCGGTCCACTAAAAAAATTCTTTAATGAAATAATTTATTGCACAGAATTAAGATTTTATTATTACATTCATTTGATGGTGGACTTTTGATGTTCTGTGGAATGAATAAACATTACCTAAGTTGATCTGACAAACTCATTTTGATGGAGCATCTCTCATGACCTTCTAAGCGCCATGTAATATTTTTATTACCTGTATTTGAGCTCCCCCTGCTTCTGCCTCTAGATTGTCCCTTGTCTGAACTCATCTCAGACACAGAGTCAGCTTGACCTTCTTATTCACATGGATAAAGTGGCGCTGTTGATTTCTTTTGGTTTCCAGCTGCTTCGTCTGCTTTGCACTTCTCACTAGGGAAATTGCCTTGCAAGTAGCTCCTCCTTTCTAGACTTGTACTAGGGGCTTCTTGATTCCAGCTCACAAGTGGGGGTGGAGGAAGGCAACTGATGGTGTGGGAGAAAGAAGAAATTTGTTAACCACAAAAATTGGTGTTCAGGAGCTCGTTCCTCATGCAGATCATCACAACGGGTAAATTCCTATCTGCTTCAGGCTTCCAGCTGTGAGAGCCTGAATCTAAGATTGGAGCCATAGTGTCCTCAGTCTCTGCAGTTACAACATATGTAGTGGATCTTCCAGCATAATCACACAAACACAATAGCACACTCTCCTCTTTTTGGAGAATTTATTCTCTTTCTTCCTGGCATGATGATCCTCCTATATTTTGATAGTTTTTTTTTCAGTAAATGATAACTTAAAAATAGCTTTCAACATTTAATAATGTAAAACACTTTCATGTAGGGGTTTGGCGAGATAGCTGGGTGGTCTAAGGGCCTGCCTAGCATGTGTGAAGACCAAGGTTCAATCCCTAGCACCACATGCTGCGCTGGCCCCACCCCACCCCACCCCAGCCTGCCACTGTGGTGCTTGCCTGTAATCCCAGTGCTGGGGAGGCTGAGAAAGACCCTGTACCAAATACATACATAAATAAAATATTTAAAATGCTCTCATTTAGGCAATTGGTTTATTTTGTGGTTAATCCTTGATTGATTGCTTCATACCTCACAGCTTGATTACCTCATTTTTATTTGATGATACTTTTTCTGTATCACTTTGTGCTGATTCTTAATTTCTCGAGTCAGTATTTGGTGTCTAGTCTTTTTGCACCTTAACATTTGATCACTTTAGCAAAATTCATCACACAATGGCTTATATAATCTTGTTTTTACTAAAAAATATAGTGAATTATGTGCTAACCCAGTCTATTTAAAGAGAGCTGACCTGAATGATCTAGAATTTCTTTTATCTCCTCAGTGAAAAATAAAAATGTTTCAAATTTCCTAATTAAAATTTTCTAGTGTTCAGTATGTTTATAGGTAGAAAATTTTAGAGATTTCAAAGCAATTAACTGGCATAGAAAATAGATCACTTAAAATAACAATCTAGAAAGAATCAAATTATAATACTGTAAACTTGAAAATTTAGAGCTGTTCTTCCTTTTAAAGTAAAAGGTGCTGAAGCTTCCTTTAGCTTTTCTACAATCATCTTATTATAAATTAAAGTAAAAACACATCTACCTTTTACTTAAGATTGAATATTTCAAATATTATAACACAGGGGTTAGATTTTGTTGACTATTTGCACATGAAAATTGCAGTTTAATTCTTCAAAATCATACTTTCACTCTACAAAGCACTCTATGTCTAATGAGATAAAGAAAAGCTGTTCAGAGCATGAGCCTCTGCTATTTGATGTTGGCTTTCTATCATGCTTAATATGTTGTGTAGAGAGAAAAAAGTATTAGTGGCATACTATGATTTGATGGTTTTTGAAATGAAAATATTTTCTATTTTTAATTCCCGGAAGGAGTGCTTAGACACAGAGTATGAGTAGACATAATTTATGACACCCAGGACATTGTCTTCTTAGAGTTTGTGTTACCCGGCATGTAGCAGTTCCTTAATGAAAGTTGAATGAGGTTATAAACGTTTAATATTCCAGGATCTCAGTGAAATTATATGCCAATTATAAGAGTACACTGGTAGCTCATTTTGCAAACCTAATTTGTTTTAGGATTTTTGATTTTAGGGAAAGATGGCTGCTTTTGTGTTTGTGTGGGAAAGATGGTCATGTTTGTCGCTCGATGTGAGTTTGAACTAAGGCAAAATTTTGCCCTGTTTTTGTTTGCAAATTGAATTATTTGCAAATAGAAGTGCTCATAAACTGGTGTATTACTATATTTTATTTTTTTAATTCTCTGTTTTAAATTAAGAGTTGAAAAATTATTTTAAGAGGATTTTTACTGCTATACTAGTCTGGAAAACTTAATCATAATAAATAAGGTACTATTTCCTCTATGTTCCGGTAACTATTATTTTCTATTTGGGTTGAACTGTTGACATCCCTGCTCTGCACATACTACTCATAGAAACTCAGTAGACACTACAGAAATTCCAACTCATTATTGTCATCATCCCCTCTTCATATGAATAATTTATAATAACTGCTACTTTTGGTCACAGTTGCTGTCACCTCTTACCATTCAACAAGTTGCTGTACTCACTTCCCCCTGGTAGGACTGCAGGGCTAGCAACCTGCTGAGGATCACACAGGTGACAAGGTGTTTTCCAAGATGGAAGTCAGATCTGTGAGTATTCCAAGCAAAGAACTTTCCCACTCTGCTCCTCTGCTAATTTTTCTGGGGAAGAACCAGCAGCAAGGAAGCCTTCAACTTGGTCACATACGTACAGCTTAGTCATTAAAAACTTGGATCTACCCCCTACAGTTCTGAGAAATAATTTCACATAGAGGAGATGCAAAGCAATTTATCATTTTGGTAGATCTATAGTTCGTTAGGAGCAAATGGCTCTGGGAGGAGGGGGTATGGATTTTAGAAGGCAATTCAAAATGAGCCTCAACTTGTTCAACTATATAACCTCCTTACTTGGAAATGTATAAAGATTTTTAAAAATAGTGTATTTTGGGGAAAATAGAGAGACTTTTTTGCTTGTGTTGCTAATATTTTTATCAGATTCTGCCTATAATTCATGTTGTAGTTTGTGTCTAGATGTCTCCCCCAAAATCTTATGCAGTCAAAGAGGGATGTGCTTTTTTCAGAGGTCCCTAAATCTAGAGTGTGACTGTGTTGTAGTGCTAAATGTAGAGTGTAGTGTGGTGTAGTGTGGAGCTGGGATTAAGTGTGGGCAGTTGCTAGATCAGACCTCTGATTGGACTGGCACTGCTTTGATCATGGTAGATTAGACACACTCTAAGGGACAGGGAAAGGCTTGCTTTCTGCTTTCTTTGTTTGCTTTTGCTACCTTACACTGCCATGAGCTATTGCCCACCTGCCTTGGAGCCAGCAGCTTGTGGATAGAAACATCTACTAATTTCGAGCTAAACAAATCTTTCCCCCTTTAATTTTGGGTGTTGGATATTTTGTCTCAGCAGCAAGAGAAGTAACTAAGATGATACAATTGTGACCATAAGATTTTTCTTCCTTTTTTTTCCCCTCTGGCTCAGCCAGCCCTAGGGATGAGGCTGGTGTGGCATGTGGTGCTAGGGATAGAACTATGGTCCCTAGGCTTGCGTGAGCTTGCCTAAGCAGGTGCTTAAACCATTGAGCTATCTTACTGGCCCCTTGACTATAAGATTTTATCCTAAATGTTATGGCTTGTTTTCATAATATTAACACAAGTCCTGGAAAATTAAGACACAATTTTGTGCACTATAAATTATGTATAAAAATTTACATATTCTGTACTTTCTAAAGTACTGTTTGCCCCATTTCTATTTGCTCATCCTAATCAATTTTCATACATTGGGTGACATAGTCTTTACAAACCTCCTATAAGGTGTTGCTTTTTAAATTCCTACTGTTGAAGATGAAACTGGGATTTAGAAAGAAAATATATTAACTGACTAAATTTGGATACCAAAAGATCCTGAAAGGCTTCAGTAATGACCTGATCTTAACACTATACACTTCCATGCTAACTACAGCACTATTTACAGTAGCCAAGATATGAAATCAAGATATAAAACTTAGATATCTAAGACAGGTGAACAGATAAAGAAAATGTGGTATACAGATAAAATGAGCTTTTACCTGACCACAAAATAATGAAATTTGTGGTCATCTGTGGTAATGTGAACTGTGTTAAGTAGAATAAGTCAATCACAGGAAGGCAGAAATGAGAACTTGCTGAAGCTTCTGAAGCTCTCTAACAGCTCAAAGTGGATCTCAGAGATAGATTAGAGGAGTGAGGATCAGAACCTAGGAAGGGGTGGTGATGGTTGCAGATATAGAATGATCAATAGTTGATACTACTGCTTGGACAGAAGAATAACCTCCAATATCCTATAGCAGGATAGTGTAGCTCTGGTTAACAACATTTAATAATACATTTCAAGGCAGTCAGTAAAGCAGATTTTAAATAGTACTAACACAAAGAAATAAGAAATATTTGGCCAGCCAGATACCTCAGTGGATTAAAGCGCCTGCTCAGGCAGATGCACGGACCAGGGTTCAATCTTTGGCATGGAATGCTGCCCCACCCCCGGTGCGCTGAGACAGTGACTGAGACTGGACATGGTGGCACAAGCCTGTAATCCCAGTATTTGAGAGGCTGAAAACAGGAGAATCACTATGAGTCCAATTGACATAGTAAGACTCTGTAGGCCCTGTGCTAAATAAAAAAAATAAATAAATAAATAAGAGAGAGAGAGAGAAATAATAAATATTTTTGATGATGGATATACAGCTACCCTAATTGTACCCTACCCTAATTGTATCATTGAACTTAGTATACACACATTAAAACACCACATTGACCCTCGTGTTGCATTCATAATTAATTTTGTCAAGTGAAAAGTAACCTTAAAATACCTTTTCTTACCTCCATCAACCCAAGATCCAGTATGTAAACTGAAACAATGCACACTGAAGAATGGGAGAAATGTAACTTTTCAACAGATCAGAAGTAAACAAGACATATAATTCTTCTCCAAGAAAAAGTTTAAGAAAAAGGCAATGGAGCATTGAGGTTGCTAAAAATAGCAAATCTAAACCTGGACTGATGGGAAAATCACAGACGCTCGTAAGGGGGATGCAGGGTCCAGCTCTCCTATGTTTTTTCAGTTTATTTTAAGAAGGGGCTCTGTTCCTAATACCACATTTTAAAAAAAAATTGTAAACAAACTCAGATGTATTCAAAAGAATACAAGAATGCCAAGATTAGGCAAAAAGTGTATTAGGCAAAAAGTGATGAAAATGACTATTTAACATGGGAAAGTAACACAAAAAGCCTTAGGAGTGGCTGCGTGGCTGTTCTCCAGGTTAAAGTGTTGCCACAAAGCAGGAAGATTACATGTGTTTAATAAAGACTCAAGTAGTAAAGCTGGCAATGGTAAGAAGAGGAAGCTCCACAGAGAAAATTCAAACTTTAACAAGCAGTGTTAATATTTGGAGTGAATTGCTGTGGGAGAGAATGAATTCTCTGTCCTGGATGAGCACACTGCAGAGACATTACAAGGATATTTCTGAATTACACGGACAATTAAAATAGACCCCTGAGGCATTTCATGATTTTATTCTAGCCTCTCCTTCTGCATAGGAAAGCATGAGCTTCCTATGGCCCTTTTCTGACCTAAGCAAGCAGAAGAATGATTGGAGCTTTGGAGAATGTCTATCTTGAGCTATAAGACTTGGGCATTTGTTCAAGTAGCAAATCCTCAGCACACTAAGAAGGCTGATTTCTCCCTTCTTACTGAAATGAGTCCCTATTCTCACACCTCCTGAATTGTGCTAAAACCATCTGTGATTAAACCTTCTCCATAAATATTGTAAGTTTATGATCTCATTTGTAAATTGACCACTCCTAATTGGTTTGTCCAGACGTTACACTCAAATTGACCTTGAGATTATTTTACTGAGGCAGGTGCACACAGAGCCTCTTGGATTTTTCCAAATTCAATAGCTAGTCCTTACATTAAGCTTCTTCTTTCTAAAGGAAAATTAAACTTTCTCACAGGCATCTATTTATCTAAAACAAAAGAATCCCTGAAGCACAGACTGTCATGGATTTAACAGGATTTTATTTTCTTACTATATGGGTAAAAGATGTTAACAAATAAATCATTGTTTCTAATGCAACACAAGATGTAGTCTCTGCCACACTAAATAATCAAATATAAGAAGCATCATTGTTTCTCAAAATGAAAATTTAGGCTTGTGGGAAAACACAGAATCTAAGTCCATAATTACAGAATTTTGTCTAATGATCTGCCCAGAACTTCAAAGAAAACAGCCCTATTCTGAAGGATATGAGATTTTTAGCCAGTGTGCTACTGAAATACAAAAATATCTTTCCCAACTCCTGTAGTTGTTTACGATTGCATGCTTTCTAAAAAGTACACAGAAGTTTTCCAGTAGGAACAGTGTTCCAGGCTGAACTTCTTTCAGGGTGGTAGAGGCATGCCTGTAGGCACAGACAGGTGGTGACATGAAAAGTAACTTTCTTGAGGCTGACCGACTTCTTCACCAAATCGGGAAGAAAGGAGGCAAGCATCATGAAGCAGAAGGTCACATGCCATCCTGAATCAAGATCATGTCTATTAGAATTGTCTGAACCATGGTATGAGAACCATAGGTATGGGTTTTCTAGATTGTAAATACCTAGATATGGCATAATTCACACTTTATATACACTTACATATCAATTCTTTTCAAACAAGAAAATATTAAATACTTGCATTGGTTGAATTTCTTAATGATATATTTAATTTTTCATAATGAAGGGAAAATAAGCATGAGATATAACCTGCGTTACCTGCTTCAAGATACCACTGCCTTTAAGCACAATGTATCATCAAAAGTGTTCTGGCCTAATATTATAACATTGTGTGACCTCATACTTCTGTATTCCAAAGTCATTGTAACTGGCATTGTCATCTTGGTATCTTGCTTAAAAACTCCTTGCTATAATATAATTTCATGTTCTGTCCTCAGAGTGGCCTTTATTTTGAAATTCTGCCAAGAACACCATCTTTCTGAGCACTGGAGTTTGATTAAACATATTCCCAAAGAATGTCTTTCAAAGGAAACGTCTCACCCAGTTTCCATTTATAAACACAAAGTAGCATATGCTTTGAAAAATCATCTTCCAACTTAGGCCTAAAATAACACTTGACGTGGTCTCAAACTGATCAGAATGAAGTGCTTCCTAGAAGGATTCTCGTGGTTTATTCATGACATATATCCCTCATGCATCTGGTACAGAAATTGGGCAGGAGATGACCCAAATATGTGGCTAATATAAATAACTCATACTCACAACTTTCTCAGCTCTGATGTATTTTTATTCCTGAGCTTCAACCTAAAGCCTTGCTCCTGCGCAGTTTTTGAGTGAACTTGGTCCAAAGTAGAGAGTAGTATAACAGTAATTTCCAAGGGAACCACGGGTGGGATTGCACTAACCACAGCAATGCCTTTTGTGCCCAAGCTGATGCCTGGCCAATCCTTAGCCTAGACAACCACAATTTTGCTCCTGAAGTCCTCTTGTCTGTCTACTCTACCCATGTGTCTGGCTACTGCTGCAGAACTTCTCTGATCCTGATACCTGCCTCAGGGAACTAAAACTTTGTTCATATGTACATCTCACATTTTGGGGGGAACAACTTAGAATTGTGCTTCCAATTTCTCCCCATAGAATATAATTCTGCTTTGAAACTGTGACTATTTTGCCGCAATAATTGCAGCATATGTTCTGGGTTACCTAGGATAGCCAGAGTGAAGCTTGAATTAACCATAGCCATATGGACACAGGCATTTGGATGGCTGCTGACTCCCCTTATTGGGAGCCAAAATCAGAGCTGAGTTAGGCTCCAGCTCATGTTCTCTAGTCCTTTCCCATTTCCTTGGACCAATGGAAAACTCCAATGTACTTCTCAGTTTAGATTTTATGTGCTACACTATAATAAATCAATGCAATTTTAAAGAAAAGAATGCATCTTAGGAAGAACTTAAGCGTTCCACAATTTGGAGGTTCTTTTTTTAATGAATTTGGGACAGGGTATATAGGGTATACAGGATCTCACTAGGTAGATCAGACTCATAGCATTGTCCTGCTTTCAGCCTCCCAAGCACTGGGATTACAGGTGTGTGCCAGTCTCATTCACCATCTCAGTGTGCCCCAGGGATGGGGCCAGCACTGAATGATGAGGATCCAACCCAGTCACTGTGTTCTGCCAAAGCAGGTGCTTTAGTCCACTGAGCTATCTGGTTGGCCTAATTTGGGGGTTCTGAAGGCTTGTAAACCTGACTCCTGTTTGGTCACAGGCATAAGGCTGGGAGCTCTCTGTACTTTCCAGTCTAGTGAGATCATGGTCAAATGGGGGTGGGGAGAGGTAGAGCTAAAGCCAGAGAGGGAGAGGGAAGAGGGAGAAACTGCTCATTTACAGAGGCCAACACTTGAGCATGAATTTGAGAAACAATTTAATATGGCCAGTGCCTTAAGACACTCTTGAATTTTGGGTGAGTCTGCTAAGAAAACTTCTTGAAACCATTACTAGGATATTGATCCATTCTTCTTGACTATGTAATGTTTCCAATATACTGCTGGACAAGGGCAAACTACTTTTTCCAAAACTTATCACTCTCTACTCATTGATTCACCCATCTTTCTTGTTATCTGGGCTAAATCAGTTCATTTCATGTAGAAGGGTTTCCTAAAAGTGAAGATCATGAGGCTATAATTATATTTTTGGAGAAACTTCATACATCAGAATATTTAAAAGTCACAAGAGACTATTCTGTATAGAAATACTTCATTAAATTTTATGTGAGCCAGGAGAATGAATCAAAGATTCTTGCAAAGTCTTTTTGGGATCCCTAAAAAACTACAACTGTTTGTGCAACCATGATTGGAAATTGCAGATTCTTGAAGCAATATTCTGGCACAGTGTATTTGTGAGCCAGGATCACAGGGAATAACACTGCATCAGAGTCACATGCATATACAAACATGCCACCTGATAGTCTTTCTTTGCAAGGCAAACCCTTTGAACTGGCGCATTTTGAATCCCTTTGGGAGCGAGGACAGCAGAATGTGGCTCAGTGAGGCCAACACAGATCCATTTCTCCTGATTGCAGGGAATGTGGCAGGTGAATGTGACACGACTTTGGCTCCTGACAGCAGTTGAATAGATTTATTTCTGTGATTGATTAAAAGATCACATGGTTTTGAAAGGCATAGCAACACTGCATCAACTTCATGAGAGTTGAAACTGCCATTGATTCTGCTATGCTATCTCAGGAAGAAAAAAGAAAAAACCCGAGACTCCCAGCCGGGAGCAGCTATGAGCAGAGTTAATGGTTGCTTCAGTTGCTGCGAAATGGAAAGAAGATCCCCCAAAGGCTCCAAATGTACACAGGCACACAGATAGCCCTTTGTGTATTTTCTTTGTACAACTAAATTTAAATTTAAATGTAGAGAATACAAATGACTGTCACTCTTTCTGCAGTCAATAATGGGAAGTTTACCTTGGAAATATGTAACTTTCAACACATATTTCAAGATATTTTCTTGCCTTCTGTTTTGTGAATATGGGGGAAATGTCAGTTATAATTTTCCTGTTCTTTTTTCATTACAGAAGAAGCGCATGAGTCTGTAAAGATGTTCACTATAATATGGAGATTTGTCCCTATCCCCAGCCCAAAAAAAAAGAAAGAAAGAAAGAAAAATTCTGGAGACATGCAACAATAACAGTTTGGGATATAGAAAAAATGAAAGGGGAACAATATATAGATAGTGGCAGATACAAATGTCACTCTGCAGATTCAATAATATAAACTTGTAATTTATTTTTTTACAATTAACTTATAGTAGGAGCTCTGTGCTCCTAGGAGATCAGTAATATCTCTCAGTCACACCTTTCCATCCTGAGAACTAGGTCCATGCTCCTAGGTCTCAGCACAAGGGCGTTCACAAGGTGCCATGGCACAGGGAGAGGCACGAGTGGCATCTCCTTCTTTCCCTTGGCTTTCTCCGTGGCAGTATCGACTGAGTTGCCTGTCTGATGCAGTGCTGGACTGTGGACACAAGGGTCCCTCCATGTAGTGCATCTGCAGTAAGATGCCCCTCGGTAGTAAGTTCAGGTAAGTGTTACAGACTTCCCTCAGGAGGACAGAAATCCTGCTGCCCCTGCTCCATCGCAAATGACCTGACTTCTTCAAGTCGACTGTTAGACATACCACAGGACCACCACTGCACCACTGCACCGCTGCACAGGTGCTGCATCCTCACTCCTTCAGATACTCACAGTCAGCTGAGCTGAATCAGCCTGGCTTTGCCTCAAGGTGGTTGATGGACAAGATTGGAGTATTTTTCTCACGTACCCATTTCTACGAAAAACTTACGTTCCCTTCAGCTCTCCTTTCTCTGATGGGTAAAGTGGTCAGAATGGCTCCTTCTAACTTTTTCTTTCCTGAAAAATCTCTGAGCTTTTTCTGTTTCTTCACACATGCTAAAATTCATAACTCCAAAGCTGATGACTTTTTAAGTCTCTCATTGCTATGTCATACCTTTTGTGAAGCAAGAAGGAAAAGCTAAGACATGTTTGGAAGAGGTAAATCATATAAAAATACAGTAATAAAACTGATAAATCAAAAGATAACTGAGAAATCAAAACTGAAAACACAACGAATTAGTCAAAAACATTAATGTGGTCTGTGAACTAAACATCATTAAATATTTTCAAATTATCTGAAAAGTAATTTACCACACTTCTACCACATAAATGATCTTTTATTTCCTGTTCCTTTTTCACAAAAAATAAGGGTGAATGTCTGAAATCAAGCTGGTATGTAACAATATTCCTGGGCCAAGCCCATGGCTTATGATCAATTTGGTCTAATAGCCAGCTTTGTGCTATGCTGTTATTCTAATTTTGTTCTTATTTTTACTCCATTTATTGTTACCCTTGGGTGCAACTTCATTTATTGACTGTATGGATTCTTAGGTTGTTTCTAGTTCAAACAATAGTAGACTGAAAATCTTTGTGAATATTTCTATGTGTACCATCACAGCTATTTCATAGTGTAGGTACCTACATGGAGAATAATTGGACTGAAAAGTAACAACATTTTGCTAATTATATGCCATAATTAGTAAATTAAAATATCATAATTAGTAAATTAAATTATACCCCATAGGTATAAGTATGTTCTGTGCTTCACACCTTGCTAGCAGTTAATATTTTAATTTTTTGAATGTTTGCCAATTTTAGATGCCATTTAATCAATATTATTTTAATTTTGTTACTCATAATTTTAGTATGACTGTGCTTGTTTGGTTTTTTTTTTTTTTTTTGGACACATGTATGCTTTCATCAAATCTACCTCTATTTCTATTTACTTGAATTCACTCCAATAACATTTATATTTCTGTAAGGTCATACCAAAATCTTTTGCTTATTAACTGTTGCATTTCTTGCATTGGTAAACCTTCCATCTTAAAAGTGTTTTTTGTTTTGTTATTAAATAAAGGTGTTTAATCTGTACAGAACTTTCAGGTATCTTTTTTTTTTTTAATGTATTTAGTCCACGGTCAACAGACTCTCACTTCACAGATCAGACTCCTAGCAATCCTCATGTTTTCCGCCTCCCAAGCGCTGGGATTACAGGCATGTGCCACCACACCCAGTCTCAGCCACTTCTCAGTATGCC
The DNA here is from genome assembly GCA_002564285.1 of Tympanoctomys barrerae. Classification (NCBI taxonomy): domain Eukaryota; kingdom Metazoa; phylum Chordata; class Mammalia; order Rodentia; family Octodontidae; genus Tympanoctomys; species Tympanoctomys barrerae. The sequence continues at coordinate 12,051 of NDGN011556889.1, read as the reverse complement.
CCAGGGGTGGGGCTGGCCGGCACAGTGAAGACAGAACCCTAGTCCTTGTGTTTGCTTAAGCAGGAGCCTTAATCTGCTGAACTATATGGCTGTCCATCAGATATACTTCTATTTTTCCAGAACAACTTAAGATATTCATTGCCATGTATTCTTCCCAAAAGATCTATTAGTCTGTTTAAGAATAGTAAGTTTCTCATCTTCTGATATGTTAGGGCAAGTAAGAAATGTATTATTGTTTCCCAAATATTTTTTGAAACTGTATAACATACCTGAACCTCAGAGTCGGTTGTTTGGGATTCTGCTAACGTGCGAGGACACGCCTTTGCCAGGGAGCTGGAGCAGCGTCGCTAGCGCATGGTCTATCACCTGCTCTGTGAGCGGGATGGACTCACCGGAAGCCCTGGTCCTTTGTCAGTGGGGACTCTCTATGTGCGTTTGTTTGCTTGCTCCTATTTCCTGTGATTACTGATTGATTTGAATTTTTCAATTATTTTGAGAATTCATCATTTATGTTTAAAGCATACCATTCATTTACTTAAATATGTGGGTAAAAGATCACACATGTTCTTGTGTCATTTTCTATAAATTCTGTTTCTTTGATTGTCCTACCCATTGTATTTCTAGTAGCGTAGTGTTTTTTTTCTCACAAAAAATATTTCATTACTGCAGGATGCAATATGTTTACTTATTTCATTAATACTTTCAAAAATGGAACACCTGACCTAATTCTTGTATTTGTTTATATTAACGTTTTTGTTTATAATCATCTTGTTAAGTAACTTTTGTAATTTATGATGCAGTCATTTTCTTTTATTTCTGCTATCATTCATAGAGTTTTTGTCTTGTTTAAGAATACAGGTTCTTGGATATTTATAAAACATATTTTCAGGAAGTTGCTTTTTGTAATAAACTATTTCCTACACTAAAATGAATATTGGTTTTTAACAGCATAGTCAAAACAAAAGTGAAGATGTTTTTAATTGTACAAGTCAAAAGAAATTAGAATCTAAAATGTCTTGAGAATCTAAAATGTCTAGACACCTAACAAGGTAAATCATATAATTTTTAAATTGTTAAAATATATGAACAGAAAATTCACAAAAGAGGAAAAACAAAGAAACAGGGAGCACAAGGAAAACTGTTCAACATAGCATAGTAATCAAGGAAAATGCAAAGTACGACAACAATAAAATAATATGTATCCATCAAACTGGCAGAAATAAAAATACCTGACATTGCTTGGGTCAGAATTTGAGGAACTGTGCACTACTTCTGGGAACGTAAGTTGTCATGACTCTTTAGAAAAAAATTCCACAGTCTAATAAAGTGAAAAATAAAAAAGGACTATTTATGTTCCTGTGGTCAATGTTTTTATATACTGACCTACATTTTAGTCATAAATAATACCTAAAAGAATACAGATTCTTATGTAAAACTCCACCCATAGGCATAAATTATTTATTTCACATGTAAAAAAGATTAGTACAGTGATGATAATTTCAATGCTGTCTCTAATTGCAAACAATCAAAAAATACCTTAAGAATTAAAAAATAGAAAAATGGATTAAATCAAACTAAAGGAATCTTATTCAGCAGCTAAAATGGACTGTGACCTCTACATATTATACTGTATGGATTAATCTGGAAAACATAAAGTTGAATGAAAAAGCAAATCAAATTTTGTTTTATATCACACACATAATTAAAATAAAATGTTAATTTTCATACTATAAGAAATGATGAAAATATAGGAATTTGTACATAATTGTAACAGAATTTCTGATACAGATGATAGTTTTAGAACAGAATGATAAGAAATGCAATGCTATCTGAAATCACTTATTAATATTAAAAATAGATATCACTAAATAGATATCACTAAATTCAGTCAACATTCAGTCAAAATAGATATATTTCTTATTACCTAACTGTATTTAATTTTAAATTTTCACATTACATTACAAACTTTCAAATAAGTACTATTCTTGGTACCAAATACCAAGTATAATTTGCTTATATGATCCTTATAGTCTATTTGTGATGCTACTTTTAACTTAAGATTCGTTGAGGAATTAGTTGCATACTTTTCAAATGATCTAATAACTTTTCACTATGATGCTTCATGATTCTATACAATTTTCATTCAATACATCTTGAACAGTACCTTGTTTTAGTGAAATCTAAAGATGATTTTAGATATTCACATTTTGATTTTAGCATATGAAAAACTTTTGTACATATCATGTGAACATTAACAAACAAGAATTGTCTGCCTGCTTGTGTCAATGTTGTATGAGAATAAATAAATGTTCATATCAAATGTATGATATGAATGTTCATGTTTCTATGTATGTTCATGGCCATTACTGAGAATCTTAAGGCTTCTTGAAATTTTTTTTTTCTGCTGCTATTTCAATAAGTATTTTCTATGTTCGTATTGATCCTAATGTTCAGTGAATAGTTTTTGACTCTTAAGAAGTACTTGATAGAGTTTCAGTCAATATAAACTGGTCCTTTTTTCCTTATGTTCTATTCTGCATAACTTTCATAGTTTCAATTTTAATTTGATTGTTATTATTTGTTATTTCTTTTCTAATTTTTCTGCCCAACATATCTGTGTGTTTTGTGACACTGTTTTTGTTTAATTTTCAAATTGAGGCCCATTTGAAATTGGAAAAAGAAAGCAATGTGAATCAGCCAAAGTTGTTTTCCTCACATCCTCCTAAGGAATTTCCCAATCAACTTCATGAAGTTTCATATTAATTAGAATTTTTTTAGTCCCAAATCTAAACTAACTGATTAAACCCATGCTAGGGAAATGCTATACCATACGCTATATTTCAGCCTTTTCTCTTTTTTACTTTTACATTGAGACAGGTGTTGCTAAATTGTGCAGTCTGCCTTTGAACATATTTTCCTCCTACCTCAGTCTCCCTTTAATCTCCCAGGAGTACAGGCCTACACCACCATGCCACTTTAAACTGGCAGTATTTATTTGTGGCTCAATATGCAGCCATTAGAGGAGGCAGGGGAGTGGGCAAATTAGCAAAAGTGCACTGTATGACACTAAATTTTAAGGGGGCACATCTCCAACAAAAAGAGAAAGAAAATATAAATGTTGAGATTACGGAATGTATAGCTTATGTGACATTTAAAGAAGTCCCGTATTGCTTATTGGGAGTGTGGGTACAAATTCCATGACATTTTTAATAGTGAATAAAAGGAAGGCCATTTTAGATTTTCCTGGAGAAGTGACATAAGGAAAAAACCTAACCACTGACATGACTCAACATCCCTTGAGGAACTTCTCTTTCTGAACATTGAGACACATACTAGGAAGAGTGTGCAAGAATATCCCATTAAAATGAGTCTTAGACACAGGTAGATTAAAAAAAACTGAGCTCGATACCCATTCAATACAGTGCTGTCTCATAAATAGTGGGGACACCTGGCTAAAGAAGCTGGGATAGGATTTCCTGAAGTGTGAAGATTATACTGACCACAAAACAAAGTACAGTTAGGTTGGTAGGAGAAAGAATGTAAGGTTGGTGAGAGTTTATAAGGCAAAAGTGTGTGTTCAAATGGAGAGTAATCAGCCTTCTCTGCACCTTTCTTTTGGGTAGAATGAAAAGAGAAGGGAATCACACATGGCATGAGAAGTACATAGAGGCACATAGGAGTCAGTTGGGCATTTCAGGTTCGGTGAAAAGATTTGGATCTTCGTATTTAAAGTGATAGGAAACCACTACTGCAATATTTAAAAAGAGCAAGGACTTGAAGGTGGAATGAGGGTGACTAAGGTGAGCAACATATGAGTAGCAGGATCTCCTTGGCTCTTGGCTCTCCCTCCTGTGGAAAATAGGCTGGAGGAATCAAAGGATAGCATGGAGGAAAGAAGCTATTACAAGAGTGCAACTGAGAGCTTATGGTAGTTTTATGTACCATGGTAATCACCAAAGCCTTTCTGCAATTTCTGTTTTCTAATTAAATGACATCCAAGAGATAAAAATCAAAAGACTGCTATGGGACAAGGAAAGAAATGAATGCGTGAAGGAGTGACTTCCGTGTTTCTAACTTCTACAAAAGGATGAGGAGGCGATGGTATGTAAGGAGAGCATAAAATAAGTTTGGGACTTGCTTGGAGTCCTCGCCATTAAGTGTACATGCAGGCAGCAGCAATAATGCCAACCTAGCCATGTCTGAAACAGCCGAGTAAAAAGTTAAGTGATAAAAATGGAAAATACCTTGGCAGGGAAAAAAGGAATTCAAAATTCAGGCAGAGATATTTGGAGTCACAAGAACTAGGTTGGAATCTCAGTGCTTCTGTTTACTTGGTGATTTGAAAAAAATACATCGTACTAACTCTCAGATTCTTGGTTTTCTAAATTTAACACTGTGAAGGCATAGCTACTCATATGGCACTTGTAAGTGTTAAGTGAATAATACTGTCTGGTTTAATAATGTTTTTGGCCCACTGGCCCTGAGGGTGGGGATGGTGTGGCATGTGGTGCCAGGGATTGAACCGTGGTCTTCTGCACCTGCCTAAGCTTGCCTAAGCAGACGCTTTAGGCCACTGAGCTATTTTGCCAGCCCCAGTGTCTGGTTTCATAAACCCTAAATAACTTTAAAAGCTTTTTTTAAAGGAGGGAGGGAGAGAGAGAGAGAGAGAGAGAGAGAGAGAGAGAGAGAGAGAGATGAGCTCTTGATTTCAATCAGAGCTGCAAAATTTTGTATTGCACATATGACGGTTTCCATTTTAGATGTTTAGAAAAAGAAAGGAGATTAGAAGATTTGTCTCTAGTCAAAACCTTTTTTATTATCTAAGTCTGTTTTCTGTCAGTGAAGCAGGCAGGCAGACATCATCTTAGTATACTTGACAGTAATTTATAATCAATTTGACATTGAGGCTAAAAAAATATTGACCTAATCCCTCAAACATCTTCAATTTGTCTCCATGCAAAACAAAAGTGAGTCACTCATTCATTCTGACAATATATCTAAGTATGTGGAACTCAGGAGGCATGAGAATTTCCAGGCTCTGGCTAGTTGCTATATGCTACAAACTTGCCTGGCTGCCAGCTTGTCCTATGTTACAATAATAAAATTAGCTCTGACCTGAAGTAGAGTGGTAAGAGCTGAACTTATAGCAGTGGACATTGTGGATCCTGATGTTTAGAGAGTTAGAGGCCCAAGAAGACCAGAGCAGCTCTCCGTTCTCTGGCTCACGTAGTTCCCACAACTTGTCCAATGCCTTAATGTCATCTGCTGTGACACTGCGTTCAGCCATGTGCATAATCCAAACATACCTTTCATTCCTACTTGTACTTAAGAACCTGGGCTCCAGGGTAAGACAGTTTGGCTCGGACCTTTGCCTCCATACCTATATTCTAGCCGTAGTCAAGTTACCTAAGTTGTATAAATTAAAATTTGCATACGTAAAATATGGATAATGGAAATTTGAAGTTTCTCTTAGAGATTAATAGTATATAGTCTATATTGGGATAGTGTGGAAAACAGATTAGTTCTGTGGCTATCTGATGCATATAGGTAGGTGTCTCTCCTGAATATTCTTCTGAAACTTTCAGTGCACAAAGAGGGATTTCTTACAGGGCCCAACTATTCTCAGGTCTCATTCCCAGAAGACAGCAGCCACTCTTGAGCTTCCCTTAGCCAGTTTGTCAATGCTCAGCTATGTGTTGTCAGCTTGTTTAGGCCTCAGCACTTCCAAATAGTTTCTGGTTTTGCTCTGGCAGAAGGCTCAAATCCAACTATAGAACCTTAGAAAAGGCCCACCTCATGGAATGTTTCTATGAAACTGCAAAATCTTTGAGATGAAATTAATGCTTTGCAAACAATCTTTTCTTCCACTGATCTCATTGAAGGTGTCTTGTTAATTGTTGGAGATTATTATACTATGAAAAAGTTTCTTAGAACTCATTTTTTTCTTAAATTCACACTTTACCTAATACAAAAAAGTAAATGGAAATTTTTCTTCATCTAACATTTTACTCCTTTCCTAAAAATAATCATAATAATCACTTTATCACTTTAGAATAAATTTTCTGAAAGAGAAAAGGCTTAGGTTTACTCAAATATTCATCTAAATAATACATATATGTAATTAAAAGCAGAGTTATATTATACATCCTTTTGTAGCACTCCATATGAGATATACATATCTAAATTGTAATGTCAGAGTCAAGCATGATTGCCCATGCCTGTAATTTCAGCACCAGAGAGGCTGAACTGGAAGGATCATGAGCTTGAGGATTACACAGCAAGATCCCATCTAAAAAAAGAAGTAATAACTGAACAGTGAACTTTGTATGGGATACTATGTATGCATAATCATGTAACTAATATTCTACTGCTGGTCATTGCAAATAGCATACACAATTATATACACAATTTGACATACTTTTCATTCAAGTTTTGCTAAAACTCTGAACTAAATCAGTGGCTGTGGAGATAGAGAAAGACGTACAAGAAATTACATGTATACAAAACTGAGAAAATCTAGGACAATTCCCAGGTTTCTTTCTTTCATGAAAAAACAGGTAAAATGGAATGACAGTCACTGAAATAAGGAATGCGGCTTATGGATAGAAATTGATGGCTCCAGTTTTTTACAGGTTAAATTTCAGCCCTCCGTGGAGTGTTTCAGTAAAGCTCTCCAGTAAGTAATTAGATACTACTGCCTGAAATGCAAGGAGCAGATCTCCGCTGCCAGCTGACTTACCCTGCAGCTGACTATGAAAGAACCCTCAGAGATTAGTTGCATGGTTGAGAAATTACTTAACGCAAGGATCTCATGAGGTACAAAAGAAGATGAAGTTAAGAATACAGTTCTATTATGATTGATTTATAATATAGTACTTATAAAATAAAAGGAAACTATTTCTACCTTGAAATTACTGTTGTATAATAATTTTATTCACTTAGTAAGGCTAAATTTTATATCCTTTGCAATGAAATTCTTGTAACTTTAAGTTATGGAAAAATTATACATTTAACTCTGGAATTTCAGATCTAATCAGAAAACCAAATATCAATTTCAGGAAAATGAGCATATTTATATGCCACATGTTTTATTATTTGTCCTACAGAACCAAGTAGAAGGAAACTGTCTAAGCAGGCCAAAAGCTCATCATGTGCTGAAAATACAAAATTAGTGTCACACAGTTCTCATGAAAACATGTCACCCAAGGGCAGAAGTGTGGCTGTTCAAGTGATGGTATGTGTGTGTAGGGTGTTCCTTTGGGTGAGTTCCACTCTAAGGGTGATTATGACTTAGATGAAGGAGAATCCAAATTTTTATTTAGTCAAGAATCTAGGTCCTGTTCTCAAATCATCCCTCAAAGTAAAGGTATCCTCTACCGAGATCCAGGAATTCCCCAACCCATGGGCTTCAGGAATGTCAATCAAGAACGAGTCACCTGAATCTGCACCTACTTCCTCACCTGGGGCCAGAACTGTAATTGCAGGGAGAAGGGAAGCTAGCAGGCTTCCTGTCATTGCCTGGGGACATTGTTTCTCATTTCTTGCCCAGGAAATTTTCAGCATAGAAAATAAAAATTTTCTCTTAAGCTAAATTTTAGCTTTGACCAAAAAACATACAGAACTCTTGAAATATTGGAAGATAATGGTTGTGGTTGAGCACATCAGAACACATCATCTGTATCTGACATTTAACTCTCACTTTGTCTATCACATAAAACTGCTGCAAATGTGTTCTTTTAAAAGGAACAGAGGTAGCTGAGAGAAATTCAGTAATCTCCAGCCCAACATCATACATTTGGGGGACATGCAGTATCACTTGATGACAACAATAGCAATGAATAACAATTTAGCACATTCTTCCCAAGTTTAAGAAGAAAAGTATTTTGTACATCTATAAATTCCAATAGACATTTAAACTAAGTGGGCCTTTGTGACAATAGATGATTTTTATTTATGAGTAAAAGATTTCTTAGCACTATTACTCTAATTTCAGATTTAATTCAGAAAAGAAACCTACTTGTTTAGATTTGTAGAGTAAAACCATCTGGTAAGGTGGGTTTAAGGTGGAAACCATGGGAACTCACTTAGGTGAGCATAAGGTAGGACAAAACTATGGTCAGCCAGTAGGATTACAAGCACCATTGCTGAAGCAAGTCATGTAGCAAGTAGGCATGAATATCGAACAGAAGTTTATCCAGTAGCCAGCTGGTAGCAATTGGATTAGTGATTTTTCCTGGAGTCTTTAAGGTGATGAGCAACCCCAGATGCTTATCTTTAGGGAGGTCAGAATTTGTTCAATCTTTGGTCTTTAGGTCTGGCCCACAGAAGGAGCATTTGTCTCTCTCACAGTTGCAACGTATCTTGTCTTCCCTAGTGTCTTCTTGAGGTCCTAGCCTTGTCTGAGTGCCTATAATATTTCCATCTAATTTAGCTGCCTACAACAATAGTGAATTGTATCCATAAAGCTATTTTTGGCATTTCTGGCAAAAATCTATATAAAAATCTTCTCTGTAAAATATTGGATAGCCTTAATTAAAATATTGTATCATGGGATATGCAATCGAAGATTCCAAGTCCTGAGGAAAGAAATCAAAATGAAGAACATATTTGGATAATTTTCTAGGCAAAGGCCCATTAAAGTTTTTCCCAATCAGTTGTAACTGGCTACTATTACATAAGAGAGATATTTCAGTAGCCTGATAGGTGTGCTCCTGTACTGCAAGGTCTGTTTCACTTCATCATAAAATGCGATGGGAGATTGAACTGATATATGTTCATCAGAATACAATAGACATCTGCAATCAAATTCCCCCTAGAGAATTTTCTGGCACAATTTAAAGTGTATACCAAAAAAAATCTTAAATTTTAACCCTAGGGATATAAGACTCAATTATCTGTGGAAGTCAGAATTCATCATGGAGCACACCATCTGAAGGACCATTAATGATCTCACCAGAGCAATCACAACGACAGAATCAGAGTCTGAATCCATGATTCCTATTTCCTAGTGTCAAATTTGGTCATGGGTCATTTTGATTCAATTGCTTTTTTCATTCAAACTGACAGATATTTATAACAAAAAGAAAGTGTTTAAGAAGACAAAGGAATGAGAAGATAGATAAAAATTAAAAAGTGAATGCCACAGTTAATGGTAGGTCTATGAAACTTAGAACTACCAGTTTTGTCCTTCTAATGCATATGAGTTATAAATAAAAGGGGTAGACTTTAGTAGACTGCACAGCAGATTTCATGGACCTTCCCACTATTATTACCAGGAGGACACATTACTAAAAAGACTCATTCTAATGCCTTAAAAAAAATACCTGTGTCTGCCAAAAGTCTAGAGATGAGAGCTAAAGCTGCAAACTAAGCTTTCCAACCAGAAAGATTTAGCATAGAGAATGGTTATACAGATGATCCAGTAGAGAAGCAAGAAGAGGAGAGAAGGGGCCAGCGAGAAAGCTCAGCAGTCTAAAGCATCTGCTTAGGCAAGCTTAGGCAGGGGACAGCGATTAGATTCCCTGATTCCTGATCCCAATCCCCAGCATCACATGCTGTGCCAGCTCTGTCTCAGGGCAGTTTGATCCAAGGGAAAAAAAGATAAAACAAAACAAAACAGAGGAAACTAGTTTCCTAAACTAGTTTAAGAAA